>JAIPRN010000495.1:0-81701 GCA_025469175.1 Geopemphigus sp. TES_GeoC_2020 | reverse complement strand
ATATATTAACTGTTAGCAGTAGCTTTTCAATTAAGAATGAAATGATCTTTTTTTAGTCTTTTAATAATAATTTTGATAAATAGTATTCATTATATTTCAACAATGACAAAAAATTAGAAAAAACAGAAAACAACCAGAAAAAGAAGACAAATCAGAAAAAAGACAAAAACATATTAATAAAAAAAGTACTAATACTATATAATTCTAGGACTAAAAAATTAATAAAGAGTGTGATAGAATCTAAAATACTAGTTGAAGTATAAGAACTCCGTGAGCTGGTAATTGTCCGAATAAAATAATCTTCGATTTTTTTAAGGGCGAGACACTAAAATATCAGATGTGAAAAATTGCCTAGCTATTCTCGGTCGTTATGGGTACATAGAATGGGTGAGTGTTTTATACTTCACTTAAACGAGTGTAATGGATAAAAGTATTATCATAAACAAAAGCTAGTAAACCGGAAGATATATATTCTTTTTGGGTTTCGTTTGTGAAACTACTTTGTATGGAAGGAATTTAGTATTAACTTTCTATATTCCACCGCCATATTATCTGAAGACCATTTTTTGTCTTGTTCCTCTGTGATCAAATTTTTCAGATAATATTTAATTTAGATAATTTTTGCCTGAAGAAATACAACGGAGGTAATATTTATATATCACGTTTTCATAATAGATACGAACATACGTTTCGTCGCGGCTGGTTCTGAATAATAAATGTGTAACAATGTGAAATCATTGTATTTCCAATCGAACCCAATAATATTTGATTATCAATATATCAACGGTGTCTATTTGATAGGTACTTTTATAATGCTAGTAATAATTAATCGATTGATAAAACCAATTATGTTGTTCGTAAATACTTTATAAATTGCAAAATATCAAATAAAAATGAAAGTTTGTATTATTCACGGTAACTACGTGAATTATTATGCTAAATCAACACAATAAAGTCGTTTGAAAACAAATTACGTTAGTTATAAATTATATTATTATTGTCGAAAAGGAACGAGAAAAAAAATACAATAAAGAGATATCTGTGATGTACTTACTAACGTATTATGATAATTGTAGTTATGAAATATACTAAAACAACAATGTTATTTCAACCTAGCGGTTTCTTTTATACAAAAACATAATTTGTTGATGATTTCGCTGATGATTGCTACCCGTTGACAATTCTAAATTTTGTGATTATTTGTATCTATTGGTCTAGGAATTTCGTGAAAATTGTTTTCCAATATGTTTCAGCGTAAACGCATAATTGATTGAGACTTCGTCGACTAATCATTACTGATTCAACCAATACCTAAACCAATTATTATTATCACAAAAGTTTTTAAACGTATTAATAGAAATCGAGCGACCTTCAGTATATAAACTGTACAGTTATTCTATAGTATGACGATGTTATATACGCTTATAATTATGAAACGTATAATAATCGTTAAGGGATCGTTGTGATTTCACGAACAATAAAAAGAAACATAAATACTAATTCCAAACACGCGCAACTCGTCACAAAACGGATAGTGCGGCGGTATAAATAGGGGACATTTGTAGCGCGAGTACGATTGGTTGACTAATTAAATTTTAGCGTCAGAATTACGACATGTCTTAATGTCGTGTTTACTTGGAAACTAACGCGGTCATTAGACAGTATCGATCACTTTCTACACCGACGATGTTCAATGGTGCAGTATTTACACGTAACAAAAATCCGGTCACCTCGCAATCCAGACAAATTTCGCGTACCGTATCTTCGGGCCTTTATAATATTTTACAACGGTTTCCATCGGGCCAAACGTACGTTCGACGAACAGTTTCCCGTTCACCCACGTGAGATAAGGTCCCGTTTTTTATTTTTTTATTTTTTTTTTTGTTCGCAAACGTTCCGTTCAACGTCCTCGAGCAAAGCGTTTTACGAACGACGTACGTATACATATGTACGCTAATACGTTTTTTCAACGATATTACGTTATTCGCACAACGCGTAGAAAGTCTTCGAAAAGCGCGGACCATTTGTTGCATTCGTCATTTCGGCGCGGGCCCAATAGACTTAGTGGGGTACAGATCCGATCGACCAGCACTATCAGCGTTTTAGTGTTCGGACATATATTAATTTTTATAAAATCGAAATTGTATTTTGTACATACACGTTCTAGATCACCATTACCGTGTCAATCGTCGATGTTATCCGGGATAGAGTCTCGTAATTGTCTTGGTATATATTCGGCTAAATTTTTCGAAAAGTTTTTACGGCAACCTGTGTTCCGCATACCGTTGGATAGATCTCCGCACTAGAGTAAAACTTACTTGATTGGTAACTTGATCGACGGACAAGGTATGCATTTTTCAAATCGAACGTCATATACAGGTATATAGCGTTAGTATAACGTTTACGGTAGGTACTAATTGATAAGCGTATGTAATAACGTTTGTGAACGCTTGATATTAATTTTTTATATTCGAATTATACGTTGTTTTTTATGACGACTATAGTAACGGCATAATAATAATTCAAAAATAAATTCTGTCGTACACACTTGCCGTTAGTTTTTTCAATGTAAGTACAATACAGAGTTATTAATCGGTGGTTTCTGTCGTCGCGATTACTTTAACATACGCGACCGATACAAATCTTAAGGAATATAATAATAATACGCGCGTTAGTTACGTAAAAAAAACTACCGTTATAAAAACATATTCTCCGAGTATAAGAAAAAACCAATTTTCGTCGAAATTATAATAACGCGCGTCGTCGAAGAGCGTATTAAAAAAGCCAACACGAATCAAAATTAATTAAAAACCGTCTGGCAAAAGCGTCACGTGGGAAATGTTTCTTCGGAACAACAGGACACAAATCGGGAAAAGAAAAACGGGAATTTTTTTTTAAAAAGGACGTTCAAATTATTGTTGACTTGGCGGTTCACATCTGATGTTTAGAGAAAGGCTTTATCCAGTAGTAGCCCAAAAACGGTTTTTGTTTCTTCGTCGCTTCAACGGTGACGAAGGAGAGTGATATATGTTACACGTCGCGGCGTCCATATTTATGTCTAGAGAACCGCGGCAACAAAGTCGGTCGTACAGACGATAATAACTACTATTCGTCACACGCACGCGCGCACACTGGTCCTGCGTAACATTCACCGAACACACACACGCGCGCGGATCGTAACCTCAGAAACGTAGTTGTTTTCGTGTATATTATTATCTACCGTCTACGTAGTGGTTACCGGATCGTTCGATTAAGTACACCGGTCAAATATTTCGTTACGTTCTTCCCAGCGCATCGCGCACGAGATTCCAACGTCCGTACTTCAATCCCGTGTGCGCTCACGTTCTACGGAATTTATCCGTTTCCATAGACGCGCGTGCGCGTTCGATCGTATTCGTTCGTTGTTCGACGACGGGCTGACGCGCCCGGAACACATATATTCGCCCGTTTCGTTTACAAGTCGACGGAAATTCCGTCGAAACAGTACGGTCACTATTCGAACGTCGTGCCGCCGTTGTCGCTGCCAAAGAATGGCCGAACAATAGTGAAAACCCGAAATAGCGTTTAGCGGATGAGCCCACGACGAGCGAACGACTATCGAAATCGACGGATCGCAGACAGCATACGAGACGACGAAGAAAAGTAATATTTCGGCGAGACCGGCGACCTCGGCTGAAAAAAATAGTATCCGAAGTCCGCGACGTTTTATCCCGTAACGTTTCTTCCTTAACGGATATGCACAGGACGATTCGGAAAAAAGTCCGATCTTGAAAACTCGTGGTTACTTTCGAATTGAAGATGCACAGCCGTAGGAAGAACCGCGAAATATTCGTTGAAAAAATCAAATTTTAAATACGGCGTGTCACGAGCGTTTGACACTAATCTCAACGAAGATTCATATGTCTCCCGAACATTGTTCGTCACGTCTGTTACGTGTACCGTATGCGGAGGTCGGAGGTCAATCTTCGTATTTTACGGCTGACGCAAAAATTCGTTCCCAAGCTTCTCGTAACGATTGTTCATTTTTCTATAACTGTACAATTCGCGAACCTCTATTATTACGGCGTTGGAATAATGTACGTATTATTGTTTCTAATTCGACAAAAGTTTGAATTAAGAATTTAAATTGAAACAGTACCTATTTAGATATTTCACGTTAAAAACGATTCGTTCTAAAGTACCGTGCTTAATCTATGTATTAAAAATTAACAAAAACGCCAATTGAAGTTGAAAAAATACGTTTACTATTATATTATGAGATATACAATTGTTAACACGCGTTTTTATTATAATATGTAATATAATTCAATAGACGGCGCGATATATGTAAAAAAATATTTATATTTATCATTAACGTAATAGTTATGTTCTCGTGTTATTTTCATTAAACATACTTCGCCTTCACTTTCACTCAAGCACTACACTTGTGGCTTTAACATCAACTTCGCTCGCATTTTCTTCACACAAATCAGTCACCTCCATATTCCTCTATATCGTATCGCGCCACCTTTATTTCGTGTTTTCTCTTTCCCATTCAACCATCCACCTCAATTTTTTTTGTCTCTTTCTCTTCAAAACATACCCTAACTTTCTCAATCTATTCCCTCGCATTCTATCAGCTATCAAAACCACTCTTACTCTCTCTCTATATATATATATATATATAACACATTCGTCACTTTATCTTTACTAGTTACTATACTCAACCATTTTAACATTTTCGTCTTCGTTACGTTCGTTATTTGTTCAACTCTCTTATTCCATAATGCCTATAATTCTGATCTATACAATCTTATAAACGTAATAAACATCAACGGCATTAGGTATTTTCTTATCCGAAATTGAACATCTACGACTCATTCGGTACCTAAATTTTGGTTGATTACCGACAAACGGAAGTGTCTAAGTTGTGTCGCCGCTGGTTTCGAAGTGGTAAAACACATTATAATTGTACGGCGATAAACCGTAAGAAACGTCATTTGTTATTTATACTACAACAGTGGCCGTCATTTATATCGTAATGAGAAGCGCGTTGCGTGCCCGATAGGCATTGACGTTATTTAATTGGCTTTCTTTTGTCTCGTCGACGTCGCAATCATTTACACGGCCGTTTAATCGTTTCCTCGATGGGTGGGAGGTAGGAGGTCAACGCGCGAACCCGATTTTACACGGTGTTGTATTTTAACGCATTACTACGTTCCGTCGTTTCCGTCGCGAATGTTCGTTTCGCCGACAGAACTTTCGCTTTGACCTCGGAGACCTCATACGCCGAGACGATACGAAAAATAAATAGCGTAACCGCTCCTCGATCCGCGCGCGTCAAAATACGTGAACGCCGCGAACAAACACGCACGGCCGAAAATTTGCGGCGTACGTACACTTGCGTCGTATCTCGCGAATCTCGCTCGTCCTAATGTTACTTCGCTGATGGTTATCGATCATCCGCATGACCCCACGCTTGCCCTGTCTCACCCCTCCCCGTACAGTACAACGAAAATTCGGTGTTCAACGCTAAATAGCCGTATGATGATCCGAACCTTATTAACGTTTTAATAGCTAGAAGAAGAAAATTTCGATGACTAAAACACGATGCGCGAAATACACGAATCATGAGTTACAAAATGTATGAAAAACAAAGTGTTCTAAATCGACGTGTAACTTATACGGGTATATTAGTTAGACTACTTCAATAGCAATAATAATAATATCCAATACAATGCGAACGAAAACCGACTTATCTCGTTCCACAATTTCCTTTGTTACCGGGAATATCGCGCTCATAGCCTTACATGACGTTTTTTACGACGTTTAACGCTAGGATTAAAATATGGAATTCTAAAAAAAAAAATGTTGGACTTAAAATGATTTGACTCGTATCAGTACATTTTACTACAATATAACACACTGTCATACTGTAACTTTATTCGAATCCTATCGCCGTCAACAGCGTTAAATTAAACGGATCACCGCCGGGGGTACGATTAAAAAATTACAATATACAAAATACGTATATATATACGTAATTTGAAGAGACGTTCGGGCAATAGTGAGACGGCAAGGAGTCGTCTGCGAGATCGAAAACCAGGAGTTCATCGACTGGACCGAATATATCAATGGTGACGAGGTCGAAGAGATTAATATCCGTATGCCGTCCACCAAATTTTCTATTTTGTTTCGTTCGCCTTTATGTTGTTTACAACCATTTATCGATAAAATAGCGGAAAATAAATGGAAACGTCAGAAGAAACTGTCCATGCAAGGGTCGTGGCGTATCCGATTCGCGGTAAAATAGAATCGTATATCCGATAACGGGCTTCTTGTCGTCGTCTAACTAAACGGTGTGGTGGTGTGGAGGCCGGTGGTTAGAAGATAACGAGACATTTCCTTAACATTTTTCGGGGCGTTTAAACGTTACTGTATTTCCAATATTTACTTCGCGATTTAAAAAAACAATAAATGTCCTTTTTTATTTTATTAAAAGTATACAAGATTACGGTATATAATTACGTTTGTTTATATACGAGTTGTTTTTATACGCTACAGTAAAATATGAATACAGTAATATTGTTCTATATTTGCCGCGTTTTGTTAAAATTATTTTTGGGCCCACTTAGTATTACACGATTAAGTTATAATTCTAGTGATAATTTTGTCGTTCCGCTAACGAACTATGCAAATCTGTTTGGAAGAAACTCTACTCCCAATGCTCCGGGTCGGGCGTATAAGCGAATAAAAGTGTCGGTGTTTTGTAGAATTCTGATACCCGTCAAAATTGTCTATATAAAATATTACCGTATATAATCGACACAAATATCAATTATCCTGTTAGTACCTTTTTCTTGTGTTTATCTGCAGGCACTATACGCTTGTTGACTGGGGAAAGCCTTAAGCTTCGGTCAACGAGCGTGTCATCGTCTACTGCGTGAAAAAGCTCGGAGAAAACATCAAATAGACGACCATCACTGGGGTGTGTGACGACACCATACCTTACAATGAACGTGACATACAAATGAAGGGGCGTGCCCCCTCTACAAACACGTCTATTTTCGGCGGTTTTCGTCGCCTTCAGGCTTACGCCGGCGATTGAATCAGACGCCCAACAGTAAACGTCCCGCCCAATCGCCCAGCGCCCGAACCGGGGCTACGTGCAATTCCCGAGAGAAGAAGGATCCGCGTGTCCCACGTGGCGCCCATCCCTAACATGTCCGTGGAACGAAACCCGGCGAAGTCAATTGCGGATACGTCCCGCTTCCACGGTTTATCCGGCGCCGAGTCCACCCTTCACTCGATCACCTTGTGGGTCGCGTCTAAAATGGTCGACGTCCGGTTCATTCTCCCACTCCGTCCCTACGTAAACACGTCGCGAACTTTTTATACGAACCGTGTGAACGGCGATTTAATTTGTTACACTCCCAAAAAAGAAGGATTCACTAAAATAAATGTACGGGGCAATCGACCAGTCGTATGTGGCATATATATTTTACTAACATTTACTATAAAAAATTATTATTAAAGTTGTTAAATAATACTATTATAACGTGTATTTTTTATTCCAACTACCATTGTTAAATGTCAGAATTCATATTTAAACAAAAGCGTTTATAGTACGTAATAATAAAAATAATTTTTCCCCTCAAAAATTATTTCTAGGCACACTCCTGTTATCGTTTAATACTCTGTCACACACACACATATATATATATATATATATATAAATCTAATCAAACAGTAATTTTGTTTAAGTCTATTATGTATGAGACAACAATTTCTGAGGTATTTTTAACAAAAACAATAATTATTGTATTTTTGATTTAGAGAAAAATTACAGGCATTTAAAAACGTGCTTTATCGTTTGGTTTAATTGGTTTCTATTGTACTCGCTACTTATACAGTGGCATTATCAGTATAAATAACCGTAGAAATGGAACGATTAATATTGTTAGAAGTCTATTTCGTCTCAGAATACAATACGAGATATGTTTCTATACAAGACGAATTCCAAGAATTACCTAAAACCATAACCTACGTATAAGACATAGCCATGGCCAAGCTCGTTCAATTCGAATTCGTTCGAGTAATATTTTATATCATAATGTTGGAAATATGTAACGAATTAACCGTTATTTTGTCGACAATAAGCGACCATAAAGACGGATCCAAATGTAGGTTTAAATGAAATACGAGTGAAGTATTCTCTATTACGTCATACAACGCGAGGTCATCGAAATATTTCGAAACAAAAAAATCGTTATTTGTATTATAATATTCGTTTACGTTCAATATAATATCGCTTATTCGATATTTAATCGGACGCTTTTAAATTCCTAAATATGTAAGTTTTAATTGATATATAAATATATACGTATCGTTTAATTTGGTAAATAGTTTAGCGACATCGTTTTTTTTTTCTATATTTCAACATTCGACCGCGTGTATAAAGTAAGAATATAATTAGCGATGGAAAAACGTGTAATATACGATTTCTTTTACTGATATAACAATAATAATAAACATAGGTACGCGCGGTGTTAATTTTTAAAAAAATCAAACGTTCGTAATTTTTGTAAAACGATATTTTCATTTTATTTGTATAACAATACAACGATTGTACGGAACAAACGATATTCAAAAAAACGTATTAAATTAAACGTAAACGTGTGTGTATATATGCTTATATTATAAACGTTCGGAACAAGATTTGTCGAAAGTATATGTTGAAAATATGCGAAGAGCGATGTGTCACAAGTGGTATCATAGAAAAAACGTCGCGTAAAAATCTTCGTACGTTTTGGTTTACGGGCGATTTTATTATTTCTGTGCGCGAAGAACGAGAGATACAAAAAACGCTGCACGTGACTTTCGCGACGAAAAGATATATAATAATCACCGTCACGAAGCCATCGTTGGTTACCTCGTACACGTGGTATTTTACGTCCACCGCCAGAACAACGGACGTACAATATTATCTACGCGTAACCTTTAAGTACGTTCGAAACGCGATTCTCACGAAGTGCAGGAAGTGAATTAAGATCGACCGTCAGCGCGCGCGCGCACGCGGACAATAGAAACTAAACAATAACGATATTATTATTATTATCGCTGGTACGATTAATGATCGAAAAACAAACGTGGACCGCGAACGCGCGAAATGTCAGTAACGTAACCGGGTTACCCGCGTAACGGACGAGGGACGTAACGGGTATCCATTATCGTTGTTTTACTTGAATTTTCAATCGACTTTCACCGAGCGCACGACGACGCAAACGCGCGCGGCTCCGTTGGGTGGCCAATTGTTGCGAATTACCTGACGTGTTGTAAACGTACGGTACAGTAACGCCTAGAAATAGCGTAAAAAAAGCGATCGACCAAATTCCATATTTTCGTGAAAAAACGTGCACGCGTTGGTGATGGTGTGTGTGTGTGTGTGTGTGTGTGAGTAGGTACGCGCCCGCTTGCGCCTGTAGTTATCTACGCGCGATAACCGAGTACCGCGTTTAGGTACACACGAATACCCGAAATACCTTTTGCGTTATATTTTATAAAGTAAAAACGAAACGCGATTAACTAACGCCACACAAATAACCTACATGCGCCCTACAATCGAAGAAATGTTACGTGCCGTTTTGTCGTGGCCTAAATATATTTCCGGCGAAAATTTCAGTCGTACGTTACGAAGTGAATTCTCGACGAATTTAATTATTCGGCGAATTCTCCATACTTGTAAACTTTCGGCGCGTATCGAAATTACTAAAGGAATTTAAAATTATTTCGAGTCCGGATTTAGAAATTAGACGTTTTAACGCGTCTATTCGACCGATAAGTACGCCGGAGCGAACGTCCACGAACGAGTTTATTATTCTTTAGGTTATCGACGACAGTTTATTTGAACGAAAAACGATCTAAAATAACCCACGATCTAACTTTATAAATCGTATTTCGGAACGTGATCGCGGTCTTAATCGAATATAACTACGAATACCGTTAAAAATAACCGTCGATAATATACAGAATACGCGTCGCTACCGACGCTATTACGTTGAAAACGACGGTTTAAGTACAACAATAAAAACGGCAATCGGTTTAAAATTTGGCCCGAAATTAAAATTAACCCGATTTGGCGAGTTCGTAGAAACGTTAAACGTTTATATAAATAAAAATAAATAAAATGGCGCATGTTTTTTCTGGCCGGTATATGCGTCCTTTTAATATGTTCGAAGGCGTTTTTGTCGTCTAAAACCTATCGAGAAATTACAGGAAATTGACCACTCGAGACGCGGAATGTTCTCGTATTTGAATTGTTTCGCGGGAGAATGGAATCCGAACGCTACGGATTGCTAGTCCACCGATATGAAACCAAATTTGCGCGTAACATTAATAACGATACCTCTACGACGTCATGTTCGCGTGTGAGAGCTGCGAAGTTGATTATTGTCGAGGCAATATAATTGATATAAAACGGTTAATAATTATTTCTTACATTACGCCGTATTTTTTAAAAAAATCGAAGAACACGAGGTTACAAAAACCGAACAAAATTTTCGCACGATAAATGACGTAAGTATTTCGTCTTTTCGAAAATGTATTGTATTTCTTAACTATATATGTCTATATAAATATATAACGTTTAACTTTGTTCGGCAACATATCGATAAGCTGAGGAAAATGTCTCCTACACACTGACGAGCGAAGCATTAATAACAACAAATTTAGTACACGCGTCGTTATACGTTTATAATACAATGCGGTACGACTTCGCGATTAAGTATTTGAACGAAGTCTCACATGGCCACTTTTCGACTATTTTGTACTCACATTTTCTGGATTTTGTCTGTATGCGTCATACGCCCATTGGCTGAAAACCAGTTTTTAAATCGATTACGGCTGTTTTATTCGTTTACACGGAAAATATTTAACTCTATAGTTTAATTCATTATTTCAATATCGTATACGAAACGATTGTGAATGAATATCGGCCATCGTTTTGTACTCGTGTATTTATATTGAACGTAACATTTAAAGTTTTTTTCGTTCGCGTTTTAGGACATACGCGATTCCCTATCGAAGTCCGGAAAATTTAATTATACATCACGCCAGATTTATCTGCGCACAGTTTAAGGAAATTGCGACATTAAAAAAATTGTAATCGAAAATCGTCGTTTTTCTTTTTTGGCCATTCCAATCGGAACTTCCGCTACATTTAATATTTTCGCGAATAAATCGGCATTTTTGGATCGGAATTTAAAAATTTGAACGTTTTTTACCTATTAAAAACCCTAATACAGAAGAATGACCGAGGGAAGGTTTACTGCCCCCCCCCCGCCCATTATCTTATTGCTTCCGTCCCTCGCTGTACCGTCGATTTCGGATTACAGGTGGCGCCGCGGTCGTCCGATGCGACGGGCGCGTGTCCAACACCGTCTCGTCGACGGCACTCAGCGGGCAGTTTGAATTTGTGATCAGAACGTTCGCGTTGTGTTCAAAGATTTTTCCGTGTTCGTGACGCCGATAACAACAATAATACATTAAATTGCCTTCACAACGTTTTTGTTTAATTCTTCGGCGTCTAGTGTTTTTGTTTTGTTAATTATAAAAATAAAAAATCGATCGGTCGCCACGACTTTCGCGTAGATCCGCCGCTACAAAATATTAATAATTTGAAAAAAAAAACTATCATACGCATCCGGACTTCGTGCGATTATTGTGAATTGGTGTTTTAGTTTTCTTTTCGATTTTAAACTACTGTCCCGTCGACATTTCCTAACCAGTATCTTCGTACGCGCATTCGATTCACTATACAGGTAAATTATACATATTCCTATTTTAAATCGGATTTTAGCGGAATACTATTCACGACGTCGATCATAAGTGCTCTTACTTTTGTTTTTGTTTTTAAACCGTGATAATTTTAAAAAACGAAAAAATAACGCGAATCGGAATAAAGGAGTTAACATTTACGTTGGAAAACCCAAACGTTAATGTAAGCCAAAAATATAGAAAGAAAAAATCGTTAGTTATAATATGGAGCTCACAAATATTTTAATATAGGCAGATACGAAGCTTTCAAATGGTAGGGCTTTGTTTATTTATTTATTCAAATTTCCAAAGATTTTTTTTTTTATTAACTTACATATATCAGCTACAACGATAATTATAATACGTTTAAGATAAGTGGTACAATTTTTGTATATTATAAAATATTTTTCTGATCGGTCGATGTTACACATACTCAGTGAACTCAATTTTCATTTCATTTAATCAAACAGTTTCCATAAAGAATATATTCATTCAGTTATTTAAAAAATATCTATAGCGTAAACAGTGAGATAATAGTAAAAGCAAATTTAAAAACTATAATCGTCAACAACCGCCTCGTAGAATTCCATACTTCAGGAAATAAATCTTTCATTTTACTAATTAATTTCCTTTTAGAATTTTTCAAATTCCTTTTGTCTCTATCCGTGTCTTCCAATAAATTGTTTCTTAAAGCGCCATAAAAATAATATTGTCCTATTATTCGCGTGAATCAACCGGATTGGAAACTAATTTCATTTAAGTCGAAATATTCTACGTATGTATTTATAGTTGAATTCGACGAAGATGTACGCACAATATGTTTAGATATGAACGTCAATACTGTCAAATATGTTACGACTTGAAAATGTTCTAAAAATTTCGATTTTGTTTAAATGCTATCGTAAAACGATTTCTAATCAATTAATATATATATATATATATATATTAATATATATTATAAAGCTTTCCAATATACGTACATATATATATATGGTATGTTTATATATATTAGATCGTAAATCTGTTTTCATTTCACGTCGGTAAAAATATATATAATACTATCGCGTTTCACCGACCGTTTTTACATATTGCCGCGTTACGATATTATTATTGTATATAAGAAGGTCCGCGGTAAATTTTAAACGACACTCACACGTTGCGCGCTTTGTTTTTCGATATAGGTTTGTCCGCGCGTTTTAACGTATACGTAATTTCGAAACGTGTTAGAAATTAACGTGTTAAACGCGACGTCGTTGAAAAGTGAGCGCGTATTGTCGTACAGATTCGTTATCATTTTACCGTCGCCTTTGAAAACGGGGAAAAATATCGTCGTAATATGACGAAACGTAGCGTTATTGTACGACGCGTTTACTTCGATATCATTATGTCGAAACGCGTGTACTCGTACACTATAGTTTCCTCGACAATCGTATACTCGACGCTCAAGAATTCGATTCACGACGCGATGTAAAATTTACCGACGACCGACGTTCGTTTTATTTGATTAAAGGAAAACGTTGCCGAGTTAATCGTTCCTCCGACCAATCGCGCCGCGCCAATATTTAATTATTTCCGACGCGACGATCATACGAACATTTTACTCGTCAACGCTGCCTGGACTATATACACTGGCGTTAATGTTGATCACTCTGAGGACTGTACGACACTGAAAGAGTAACAACGCGTAATGTTCGTACTCGGTACACCACTATACCGCGCAACGCCATCGTTATTCCGGGCCGTTTATGGACGATTCGTTAGCGTTTTCGTAATGATTACGTGACGGGGTATTTCGAATACTTTTGATTTCCGCGGTGTAGTCAAATTATACGATATTTAATGACCGTCGTATAATTTGTACGTCCAGTGTATATAACGTGCCAATGATTAGGCGCAAATACGGCGTAATATTTAGAAGCGATGACGACGGCACTTGGCGCCGTGTCGATAAAAATCGTTTAGCTTCCTAATGTCGGAAATATCGATATGTTACCAACGATGGTGGATACTTTGGCGAGAGGTACGGATCGTTTTTGTTAAATGTACAACGTTCGAATATCGAAATCGACGAATAGATTTAATAAATTCACGTTGAAAGCGGTACGCGAGACGAAGGGAGGACGACTATTGTTTTTTAATATACAACCACGTAACGGCAGATCAATTCGGTCCAAGAACGGAATATTTTACTTTTTAATATCGATAAAAATCCGTCTTTGACGAGTCGTCGTCAATTCAAGTGTATTACATTTATTCGCCGCGATAATTTTTATACGATAATAACAGATAGCTACGGAATGCTGTACGTATGTTTAACCGAAATATCGTCGCCGACATTTATTTCCACTGTACTCTTAACTTTTGAGCCCGCTGGCCTTTTGACCGCATTTAATATTTTTGACTTGTCAAATAAACGCGGTTCGCAATATGAGCATATTTAAACCGAATAAACATTGGCCTACTAATTAAAACGAACATATTTGAAGGGCTTCGATCTCCAAGAATTGACATTATACATGGTCACAAGCGTAAAGAAATTTTTAAAACGTAACGAAGAAATTGACCACGAGTGGACATAAGCGTTGCGAACATTTCGCGAGCGTTATTTTGTCCCGCCGTGCGTTTCAACGCGAGTATTTAAATCGTTAGCGAATAAATTATTTCTTATTCGTAAGACGGCCGAGATAAACAACGAAGAAAATACGAGTACCGTTTTAGGTACGAAAATATAATCGTATTTCATAAACGTCACACGTCGAGACGATCTGCATAAAATGTACATGCAAACGAGTACGTGCGCGCACGTACGTACTTTGTGTTACGCGCATACAATTTTATCGGTACCGTGAATTATTTTGAAAGACACGAACTTAAAACGAAATTAATTAATTAAAATTAAAGCGCGCGTCGACTTTCAAATATCTCGTGAATCGATCTTCTGCGATTGACCAGACTATATGGCAACAAATCACGACGAAATAAAAAACAAAACGAACCGGTTTTCTGGCGGCCAAACGATTTCCCAATCGTATTATTAACAAGTATAATATTCCGTACCTGTCGGCGGAGTCCGTCGATCTTCAATATTCATCTACGCTCAGTGATAACGGCGAATTTGAAAATAATATTTTATCCGTATTTATTTACGCTACGTACATTGATTGGCCTAATTTTTCGTTTCGTTATCGGCAATTCGAATAAATTACACAAATTCTAATATTACGTAATATAATGTCACGTATTTAAAAACCGCGAGTATAAAAAAGAAAACTGTTTTAATTCCTCTATCTCCATTCGCGACATAATTATAAGGATATTTACAATTAAACTTGTTTCGCCTTATCCATTGTGTATTGGTAACGAACAGTCGCTGTAGGTTAATTGAAGGCTATTTAAGAATAAAAAGCGTAGTTTCATAAATAATAATCGTGTAATAGTTTTTTTATGGTCATATTTCCGTGAAATCTAAATTGAGTGTACAATAAACAATAACAATTAATCATTTTCAAGCGATCTTCTTGTTATTATCCATATTATTACTATCGATAATTTTTTTAATTTATTTTTAAGAAACCATAAGACATTAAAACATAGTCGACTCGTCCACGCAACACACTTAAATCTTCGCAATTTAAGACGAATCCGACGTGTACGATATGATGACGTGCAATTTGTTATGGCTATCGTAACTCATTAGGAACTTTATTTTTAAACGTAAAACGTCCATTAAAATTCTAATAGTTTTACGGGTATAACGACATTATACGAGTACTTACGTAACTAATCGACGCGCAATTTTTTATTTTTTAAGGTACGAGGAAAATGAACAGTGACTTTGTAAGGAAAAAATGTATGCGAAAATATTCGAAACGGCGTCTCGTTTAAATGGCCGTATATAAACTTGGCTCGGGTAAAATACTTCGAAAAATATTGCTACTAGAAAATCATCGCCGTTGAACAATTATTATTGTTATCGTTATTTCGATAAAATATAAACACGGTTTTTCATTTAGGCGTATTTCGCCATATTTATAATGTTTTTTAATGTAAATATCCGGAATATTTGTTTCAAATATTCAACACTAAACTATTTTTCGTAGGATAATTTTTATCACCATTTATTTCACGTTACGAACAAATATAAATTAAATAGTTACAAAGAAAAAATGTTAACGGTTAATCGTTTGTCGACGAACACTTTTAACGAAGTATCGGAAATACGTATTAAAAAATATCGAGAATTTCGAGCTACAACGTGCTTATGCGTGATACATTAGTTATTGTTTAATATTCTTCGGTAGAACGTTAATGAATAGGACGTATTAAACACACAAACGGACGAATGTTAAGGCCTGCGATTTTCGTTACCCAGTATGAGGAGCGCAGGGCGTTCTATCACGACGAACGGTGCAAAGTCATTTTTCTCTATTATCGTAGGAAAAAAACAAATAGGAGGCATATATACCCGTTCGCCGTTCCCAGCGACGAATTTGCCGTGAGTCATTTATTCGCCACGCGCCATTGTCGCCATGGGACTGTTGCGCGGCACCGATGAAACAACAATCGGCCGTATTATTAACCTTCGCCGCAGTGCGCGCACCACTCGTCTCGAGTGTATAAACTACGTGAAATAACAAACTTATACGTCGCATTAACCCGCGGTGATTCATCGCGTTTCGCTTCCGGCGTATGTACGCGTTTGTTATTGATTAATTGTAAAATTCATAACGAGTAAAAATACACGCGCGCGCGCGTATTATACCAAGGAGAATCGGGAAAAAATTCCGATAAAGGAGTAACGAAACGATTTCCGTTAGTTTTCGGACGATTCGGCGGCGGCTCGCCATTACGCGGCCTTATAACATGTATCATACTCGATACGCGTACGCGTTTACGTCACTGTTGTGCGTCGTGAAGTCGTGACGCCGGTGTTGTTAATAAACCCCGTTTATCAGTATACACATTTCCTCGCTTGGTCTCGCGAGATCTCTAAGCCCGATAATATTTATATTTATGTCCACGTTATCCGTCCCACAAATCCCGGCCGATCGCGAGACTCTTTTGAGCTGGGTCACTACTGGAGTGGCTCTTTTTCATTCGTATCGGAACGGGCCGAAGTCGAGACAGGAACATTGTTCTTTCGCTGTAGAGGTAAAAGGGTTCATAAATTAAGAATCTCGGAATAGGGTCGGATCGGCGTACAAATGGATATAAAAACAAATGTTCGTACGTTCGTCTTTTATGTGGTCGCCGATTTTCGCAAAATTTAGTAATCGGCAGTTTTTGGGTACGACGAGTGTTTTGACCGTATCTATTTCGCTCAGTGTTGTTGACAGCGCGTGCGTACCCCACAATAGAAAATACGCGCGTATTATTTATATACGAAATTATATATAAGACTCCGACAAGTTACCGTGGACGTCAGAATTGAAACAAATATAAACTGCGACATTTCAGCTCGTGATCGTTTCGGCGGTGTTGATTGAGTTACCGGTTGCGTCACAAAACGTTAATTTCGCTGTCGAATTAATTACGCCACCCAGAACGACGAACGATCGGTCGAGCTACGTCTCAAGCGTGAATGAAAGAGGGCCATCACGAACGTCGGAAACAATCGAGTAACGGAAAGCGATACTGGAAATCGTAATCCGGGATTACGACGGACGACCACTGTGTGCCGATTTAAATCTTGGCGCGTTCCATTACGACGCGAATTACGATTACAATATTGACGTGGCCGTTGGATAAATCGATCGCTTACCCGTACATTGCGGTGCCCTCAAATTTAAGAATGAACCTGATAAACCAGGATTATGCTGCGCGGGTGGAAAATTGATATTGGGTATTTACCACCCGGACCATGATCAACCTTGGTATCATAAGTCAATAGAAACATTTACATATCCGAGTACAATAGATGTTCTCAAGTGCCGTCGTTTTGTGCCACAAATACCTTGCGCGAGAAATACGCGAAAACATTCAAAATGCTAGTGGGAATTTATCGTCGTACAGAATCGCTACTTCCACCGTCAAAAGAAAATTACAAATTTCTCTACACACGAATGGGAAATTTTCACTATAAACTGTATTCGAACAACACAACAAATTAATTCAGTTCGTCAGAACCGCTTTTGAACAGATAACTATGAAATTGTAGTTAGAAGCAGACGAGAATCACTTGTTGGCCAACACGAAAATGGTACAATTCATTAACAATTGATGAAATTACGATCGGTATAATTGACGAAGAATTTTACTCGAGTAATATAATTCTTTATCGCGGAAATCGTGATATTCAACGAGTCTCGGAAGCTCATCGCTCATACGACGGATTGCAAATATTCGACTTTATTTTGGCAATAAGCAAATGGGAATCGTTTAAAATGTCAAGTTGAGAAATCTATAAACAAACAAGAAAATCAGTGGCACGAATTACTATTCGTATCGATTAATGATTCGTGAAAACGTTGAAAACTCTATCCTGAAATGTCGACAATCGTTCCATCAATACATTGTCGATTTGTGCGCCGAAATCGGAATCGAACGACTCCTCTACGTACGATTAAATCGAACTTAGTTACGTTTCGTAGAGTATATTCATTTACGCGACGCGGTTGTGTTTATTTATTCGTGTACTCGCCAGACGGTAAAACGAAAATATTAAAAATAAGCCCTTCAATAAACGAAATTATCGCGTTCTTTTTTTTGGGTAGCTTTTTGCAACGCGTGTCTGATTTAGTTAATATAATGTATTTATATATATATATATATAACGCGATAGAAAAATATCGTGATAAATCGGGGATGAGTGTTGACGAAAATGAACGTGAATTCGATGCGAATCGGGTACGTCGACAACGCGGATATGAGTCAAACAACAGTTTGTAAAAGAATTGTCATATTTGTCCGTTTCGTGAGTGTTTTGTCGTTCGTAACGAAAATTCCACTAATTGTCGGCACGCAATATTTGTTCACAGTCATCTACAAACGAATACACGTAATATGGCAACGGTTAGACTAAGTTAAAATTATACCCACGAGTCGGCCGACGACGACATGTAGTAGATAGATCACTTTCGAGTACGCGTACGCGTAATATAATACGATACGTTTACTCTTCTCGAATTACGCCCACCACCACCACTACTACTATTACTACTACTACTACTACTACTACTACTACTACTACTACACCCGCAGAGGCATTATTTATAACTGCGGGTATATTATAACAATTAGAGTCCGGCATGTCGACGAAATCGGTTAAGTCTGTGAACTGACGTGCACGTAAATATAATCGTCGTCTCTAAATTGTTATTAACAATAATACGTTTGTCGTTTTCGAACAGTGCGAGGAACGTGACCTGAGACGTCCTTATGACGAAATACGCCGAAAAAATTCGTATTTATACGCGCGAAAATATGTAAAATAAAAATAAACAATTTCTTCGGGGATCTTTCGAAATGGATTTTACGCCTACCAAAAATGGTAAATTGAACGTCGTAAACAACGTGTATTTACATATAAATTAGAGCCCTGATAATACAGTTATGCGCGTACACCACGCACGAGTAAACGCTCCTATACATGTATAGAACATCAACGATTTGGCCTATAAATTTTACGAAAAACGGTTTTATTGAAAAACGCGATGTATTCAGAAAATCCATCGGGACTGAAAGGGTAGTGAAACTTTTCGTTTAACGGTTTTTAATTTTTCCGTATTCGTTTCGGTTTACCCATAAAATATGCGTGTATTTCGATAAACGTTTTGACGTTCATACGACACTAACCGGTATTATAAATTGGCCTTCGAAATCAGTGTCAAATATCACGCGCGAGCATAATTCGCGTACGTTAGTCTTTCAAGACGAGTCCCGAACAAATTAACGACTTGTCGAAGTTCCTAATTTAAATTTAAGACTCGTGAACGTAGAATTAATTTTACGACCGCGTCGTGTACATGACTGTAATGCGTAATCAACGCGTACATCGTTCGTATTACATAACAATTTAAAAACTTTTCGATCGTTTTCGAGGGAAATATATATATATATATATATGCACATCGCACACTTCAAGCACAGCTACTAATTATTACGGTACAGTGAATTATTTTTGTGACGATTACCAAAATTGACCATTTTGTTTTTATCGTTTTCAATTTACTAAACTGGTCGTATTTCTTCTGTACATACATATAGAACGCGTGACGACAACAGTTCATTAACTACAGAGAGTGTTTTTAGAAAAATGACGATTTTTCGTATAATATATTATTTCCAAACAACATCGATATATTCTCTATAGACCAAATCTATTTAGCTTTTTAATTACGTCGGGTGACCTGTGCTTAGGTTCCGAAAACTTTTAAATCGTCCGCGCACATTTTCAATATTGTAGCTAAAGTAATATGAAAAACAGCATTCGTAAACTGATTGATTGTTATAAATTGGAGAACATTTTTTTTGGATTTGTACTATTAGAAAAAGACGTTCGCTCGAGATAATCTCTGTGGCGCCTTCGGCCACAGTCAACTCGGACGACTGCGCGGCCGGGTCGCGGTGGCTTCCTAGGGTAGCGACACTACTTTTGGAATGTCCCTTAGTCTGGCTCGATGCAATTTTCACTCACAATTCTAGTAAAAAAATTAAAGCGTTCCTTGTCTTTGTACTCTTCGGCACACACCCGAATTAGTTCTTCGAGCTTCGTGTACTGTCGAGCGAAAAATGGTAATATCGAAAATTCAACGTCGATGTTATTAAAAATGTTAGTATTCAATAACGTTATCAAAAACAATTAAACTGACCCGCGCGTATACCCTTAATTAATATATATTGTAGACACATCGAACGCGATTCAAAATCACGTATCTCGAGTACAAAATCGTTTGCTTTGTCAGTTTCTTTCCATTGGAGTAGCTGTTTCATTGAACACGAATTCCGGTTGGTTGATTTCAAATAATAATATCTTATGTACATACGTATATCAACCGTGGCGAATAATAATAATACCGTTAAAAACGGTGTTTATACATATTTAACGTTACTTACGGGATGTTGAATGTCATCCGTGAACGAAATATAGTGTGAGTGAATATAAAGATTCCAATAAGGAACCATACGTTTCTTAAAATGCCTTAATTTCGCGGTATTTCGTACGCACTAAATAAAGTTAAAGTTCGAATTACTCCGCCATGATTACGAGATTTCGGCCGATTTTATGGCCCATCATAAATAAAAAAATTGTTTTCGCGGTTGGTTTTTCGACTAGTTTTACTCGTTGTTTTACGAAATAAACGAAACGAACGTCGTCGTGTGTTACCATTTTTTTTTTTTTTGTACACGATCGAGAAAAAAGCCGCACGTATATCGATTATTATTTATCGCGTTTAATAAACTTTGACGATTAATAATGCCCCCTATCCATGCGTTGAATTAGAATTTCGTGAAAAGTTACGTAACTCGAACGCGAAATCGAAAACGAGGTTGGTGACGAGAGGAGGGACGAGTTTATTTACGTCGCGTATTTAAAAAAATAATAATAACGAAAAATCGTGCAGTCTCCGCGGGTCGTAATATACACGCTGTACCGGGACGATAAAATGATCAAGCGACGCGCATAAGCCTACGTATATTGGACCGGGTGAACGGAAAACGTTCGAATAATAGTGGCACGACGTCGGGCAAAATACGCTGCGCGAACGCGTATAATGAAATAGTGTGTACACGAAAACACGGACGTGCACGGCATTTTCCGCGGAACACGATTGTTCCGAAAACGATTAATATAATTCCTCCTCCCGCTTTGGAGCCACATATATTATCTACGGACGATCGGAAAAATGACGGGGAAAAAAACGTATCACGAATTCGACGTCCAGAACATCGCCCCGATACCAGTATCGACTTCTCGTGAAATTCGCCCCTCTCCCCTCAAATAAATTGGGACGTAAATTCCTATTAAATTTTTCCGATATCGTTTTTGCAAAACTTACACACATATATATATTATAAAAACCCTAGAGTTATTAATCGTGTTACTTATAATTCCGCGTTACGGCGAAAAATAACATAACGACCAGGCCCGTAACCGCCTAAATTTCCGTTGCGTCCGTAAATTGTATCGGCCTATTTTCGGATTATAAAATCGCGGTATCGTCACGTTCGTTATCGACCGGCCGAACGACCGCCCGAATTCCACGAATATTACGCAAGAGTCTTACGGCTGTATATTACGGGTAGCCGCCACAGCGTGTGTCCGTCCGTCGGAACTGGTGCCAACCGAGTGACCATAATAATCGTAATCGCGGGCGAATAGATAGTGGCACGGGAACACGTTTCCCAGGAAAAAAAATAATAGGGAGAAACGACCAAATCGTTAGTTTCTCTTTGTTCGGTTTTCGTATGTGTCGCCGTGCCCGTTCCGTACGTAGGTATATTATACATATATACAGTTACGTACCTGCCCACATAATGTGATTGTATCGCGGAAACGTTTTCCGATTTCGTACCCAACAGTGCAAAACGTTTTGAAAAATATCGCGTGGGTTCTTCGAATCAGCGTCGGTCTGACCCGTCGGACTACTTCGCACACCCCGAGACTAAAATTTTAAAATCGTCCTGTAATGTGTCATTTTCAGAGACGAAAACGATTTTTAAACGTCGAGTTATCCGAAATAATCGAACACCGTTTTGCTTTTTAGTTTTAAAGCCTATACGTACACAAAGAGAGTATCGTACTGATGGCAAGACGGGACGGATATTCCATATTTCGATGAAAATCAAAAGAACGTATTTACTACCCGTGGAAATTGTGTTTATTTAATTCACTTGTAATCTTGTAACTATTAATACGTTTTGGTCGCATACGTGTTTCTTGCGAACGAATGATTCCATATTCAATGCAATATACGAGGCTCGTAATAATAGCAATTACGTCTTAACGCCTGTTCGGGTTTTTTTTTATACACACTATGTTTTGTCGAAAAAAAATAAGAAATACAATACTGATAAATAATTACGGACACTTTGTTCGATAATTTCAACACGAATATTGTTCGTTATAAAATCGTATTATATTTCTCGTAATTTATTATAATAAATCGAAAGGATTCGTTTTTATATTGAAAAAACAAATAAAATCGTTTTCGTGTTCATATTTCGTTAGTTCGAAAGTACGAATTATTTATAACGCCGATTTGATTGTGAAAGTACTCGTTATTTTTAAATTGATTATGAAGAGCTGTCCCACTTTTTCCATAAACTTATGAAAAACAGGATCAATTTCTATTTCGACTAAACCAAAAGTACGTACATTGTTTCGCAGACTATTCGAAATGCTCGAAAGTGACTAGAATCCCGAAGTTCCCTATTTGAACACTATAATTCCGGACGATTTCTCGCGATACGGTGTTATGATTTTAATACGAACGTGTGCAAAAATCGTTTTATCTCGCCAAACAAACCGGTTAATCACGTGTGGGTTTATTGCACAAACATATATTATTATAACTGGAAGTCGTTTGAAAAAAATAATTATCTACGCGATTATAAATTGACAAGCGGAAATTCGCAAATCAAACTTAAATATGATAAAATATATAATCTTGAATTTTCTTTAAAAATAGTTTTTTACATTATACATAAGGACGTAATATTCCTCTGATCTCTTAAAGTATCAACATTCGTTGATTAGTCGTACGTTCGGTTATATAATGTATTTCTATTTGGAGTATAACCTAAATGTATTAGAATATCTACTTCTTAGGGTTCTTCGGGAAGTGTACGTATAAGTGGAAAAATTGTGCGTACTTGTAAATAATACGTTCGATGGTTAAATTTCAAATTGACGACGCTGCCGTGGATAACGCGACGTTAAATATATTTGAAATTTAGTCCTATAAAAAAGTAGTACGTAACTTAACCGATAAATAAAACGTTCACCGTGTCACAATAACGCTGAACCAAAAGTAAAATTAAGTGTCCTCTATTTACTGAACGAAATACGTCATTTTTTATACTTAAAACGAAAATAAAAACGAAAAATTCACACGAACGTTATTCGTTGTCGATAGGTTTTTTCACGTTTAACGCAAGTAACTATACTATCGCGCGATGTTAGCGGGTGTAACAAGCTGAATAATAATTGTACGAAATTGCGTGATTTTACGTTAATTATTCGAATGAAAAGAAAAAACTATTTAAATTACTATCAGTCGATATAATATGGTCGGTCCTATTTCGCGCTTTTTTATTATAGTAAAAGTGGATTACAAGTAGTAATTAATACCGTAGAAAGTTTTATATTACGAAAAAAAAACCCAAACGAATATTCCGTAAATGGTAATATTCGTCAACAAAGAAAAAACGCCATCGAATGAAACGAAAATCGAATAATACGCAATAAAACGTCTTCTTCGTGTTGTATTACAGGTCGTATAGTGTTACGTATTGACAATTTTCGTTTCCGAAGTACGTAATATACACTCGCGTATTAAAACGCTTCTTTAAAAATACGAAATTGCGTCCTAATCGATACGAAATCGGAAGTATTTCGAGCACGTACGTGTTTTTGTTCTGTAAAGGCTATATACCGACGTACGTTGCACGGATCGAATAAATTACAATAAAATTATACTACGCGATTTTCAAATAACGACTACCGTTCGAATTCGAACGTTAAACAGGTTTTTATAGTCTCTACTAGACCACCGTATACATCATATTTTAATGAAAATTCCGATCGTCTTTGCCGCCGGTTATTCGCATCAATTTGCGTGAAATTCCCTCGACGACCGTTATACGCTAATGCGCTCAGAAGTCCACAATAACGGCGGACGTTTTTTTCGTTATACGAATATATTCAAATTACATAACGTAACATCGGGGGCGCGATCGAATATAATAAAAGCCACAACTGTCGTTTGGGAAACGAACAAATAGGGACAAGGACGGAATCGGACGTGTTCTCAGCTCAGCTGATATCGATGGGACGTCCTGTTCGAGTTGTTGAAACCGTTTACCTTTCCTGTGTAGCTAAAGGTCGCGAAATCTCTACGCTACCGGCAATAAAAACGGCTATATTTCAATTTGACTAACCGATCGACGGCGGTCTGAGAATCTACGAAGAAAACGAACACACTTTCGGCACTATCGTCGGAAATTTTCGAAAAATCGTCACTTTCGTTTATTACGCTTCAAAGCAATGTCATACAGACCCGTTTGAGTTGTCTTCTGTATCATGTTTGACGTTTTCGAAGGCAAATGCACGAACGCCCTCGTTAATCGGCCGATTTAACGATAACAGTACAATTTTCACAGTATAATCTAACAAATGTCACGTCGGGCGTTCAAATTTCCAAGATAGTTTTCGCTAAAAGCCGTGGTATTCTCCCCGCACGATTCCCAAAATATTACGAAATCGTCGTTTTTGCTTTCGAACTCGTCGAACAAACGGTCTCATTATAACGCTTATCATGCCGGGCGAATACATTAGTAACGACTCTAGTCTAGTATCCTAATTAACGGATGTAATAAATATCGTTGATACGTAATGGTCTCGCGTTTCGAGCTCGTAAACACGAAAACAAACAGGCGAACAACAGGAAAAATCGAAAAACGTATCGAATCAAATACGCCGACTAGATTACATTCGCTACCGGAAAGTAAACGCCGTATCGAGATCGTCCGCGAGCGCTCTTTTTAAACATCAAAAAAACGTAACGGCGTAAACAATCTGATTGATATCATTTTCGTCCGTCGCTCGATTATTACTACGAGAATATTGTTGTCGTCGTTACAGCGTTGTCGGCACGTGCACTTACGAATCGCAACGTTTAAATCGCTTTAAAACGAGCACGTACACGACACATAATTGGTCTGGGGAGAGAAATCGTGGAACGAAATACTCACGTCGAGTACCCGCAGCCGTTTGATGATATTTTTACGACCCGCTTCGATCGTCGTCGCGTCGCGTTTGTTTTATACTTTTATTTGTCGGTCGTTGCGGCGTCGTAAATACCGTTCGTGAGCGCGTCGACCGACGAGAGGAGGCGACGGACTAATCTTCCGCTGATGATGTCATCGGTGGAGATGGGGGATATATCTCCGCAGGGGTCAATAGTCCGGCGTTCGGGCTGCAGCGACGAGTCTTAACCAACGGTGCGTACAAATTACGTGAAAATATTGCGGCACTCGGTGTTACGTTACTGGAAAAAATGTCGGAAACGGCGACGTTTCGAACGATCGCTAGGCTATTATTTCGATAATACTTTCGTGTAATGTTATTAGGCATCTCCGTATATCGTTACAGACAATTTTTGAATTCGCGAGTTTCACTTACGCGCCGCCGACGAATGTTACACAAAAACCGAAATAAAACTACTTTTCCGCGAAAGTACCCCCGAGACGAAAACTAGTAACCGACCCGTCGTACGTAAGTATACCGCTTTTGCGTCGAAATATACGAGTGTAAGAACGTTTTCGGAGAGTTATATTTTGGTCGTACATTGTCTCCAAACGCGGCGGTTGTTTCGGATATATTTCCGTATATCCCGGCAACAAGTTGTTCTTACAACACGTGTCCGAAACACGGTTCCGATAGTGGATGGATAAAGGCGGACTCGGCGACCTACGGATATTGAGCGTTCATCGGGAACGCGTTCGTTCCAAGAAAGACGGAATTTGTTCGAAAAGCTTTAAAATAACAACGCGTCGTAGACAATGTACCCGCGTAAACTGCGATTTGTTTTTTGTTTTTTTTTTTGTTTTAATAATGTCGACCGTCGTTTTTGTGAGTAACGCGAAAACGCCGAATACACCGTTTGTGACGTAATTTTTATCCGATAATAATTTCAAAAAAAAAGTCGCGTACGATAACTGGGGACAATTTTTCAGAGCGAACGAAATCGGTGGTCACGGAATACTATAAATACTGTAAGTATACGGTAGATTCGTCCGTCAAGTGCGCGATTATTGGACGAAGTGTTTTCGTTTTGTTCTCGAAAACGACCTTGGTTTCTCGATAACGATCGTACGTTACCAATGTATATTATTGTTGGATTACGGAGATCGCCACCGCGGAATACAAATAGGAAGTCCGTGGTTTCCGTATAGATAATATATATTTATGTAGCACGCGCGTAATAACGTTTTAATAGTATACGTGCCGTGAAAACGGTCGAAGGCGAAAACGGATTGCGAACAAGCGTGCGGGTCAGAGGTATATTATTTCGTAATTAATACCTACGCAAAAAAATTATTTAACGGAATTAAAAACGAATCAATTTTTCGCCTTTTAATATAGGAAACGGTATTTGTTTTCAAAATGTCGATATTTCGTTGAATATGAAGCGCGACGATAGTTGTTTAATGGACTATGTTTATAAATACTAATAATAACGCTTTTTAAACTCGAATCAAAATATTCGTCTCGAATGTGTGGACTAAACATGATAGTTATGACAATTACCTCGTAAATATTTTGAGTTCATACTTGCGCGGATTTATACGAATTAAGTTAGTCGAGGACGAAATAAATTTGTATTTTATTTTTGTTAAAAATTGTATTTTATAACTGTTTAACTAGTTAACTAGTTTACCTTGTTATATTGGTAAATTTTTTTATGGAGTTTTTTCGATTTGCGAGAAAAAATATATCTTTTTAAAAATAATCCGAGGGAAAAATTAAGGAGTTTTGTGGACGCGTTGTAAAGTGAAACACACTATACGCATAGGTTATAAATGGAAGAAAAAACCAATCCGGTAGACGTTTCCGGCACGTGTTGCGTGGTACATTTCAACGTTATAGGCAAAATAACGTTTTTTTATATTATTGTATTAAAATTCGGATTTCGTAGTTTACATCGGAATGCGCGACGAACACAATCGTATGACGTACATAATATTATGTTAATCCTGTGGAGTAGCTACGATATTATGCTATAGTAACAGAGGGAGTGGTGGTTGCAATGATAATTTTAAAAATAAAAATATTTTCTTATAAGCGTACATTTTTATTAAAATAAATAAATTTATCGAATAACTGTTCGTTGTACGTTCGTACTACGATTTATTTTTGTAACTATTTCCGCGCAAAAAATATGTACTTCGCCTGAATATATTATAAACATGTAACTTTAAGCTAAAAACGAAGTATGGTAAAATAAAATTTCAAACGTACATTAAACGAAATAGATTTGTAAATATCAAAAAACTACCCGGCTTATCAAACAAATGCTTAAACACGCGTACAATTATTCGACGAAACCGCAATGCGTAATTAAGAGTCGTCGTTGAATTCCCATCACGAATTAGGCAACGATTGTCGCCTCGGTGACACTAATTGTCACTGTTTCGTGAAGTTACACCGTACCGAATACGTCTGACGATAGAAGTCGAACGATTACTAATATTTATAATATATATTATTTAATTCGTTTTCGGAACTACAATAAACGCGTACCTTTTTTTATCACGACGAGCGATTATAAAGGTTTTCCGTAACAATGATAACGACACCCGCTCGGAACTATTATTTCAGTGACTGAACAACGAAGGCGATTTCGTTATTTTCGTTAATTCGATTAACGCGTTATTATATAACGAATTCCTATATTCCGCGAAGCGACGGAACGAAATTTCGCGAGTCGAGCTAGCGACTACTTTTTAGGGATTGGATAAGTATGTACGCCACTGTGATGGGAAAATTGATACCGCCGGTGGCGGCGAAATCGGAAACGAAACACGCAGTCACGCTAAACATCCGTCGGTCGTGAATATTAACGTGAATTTAAATAGAAAACGCGTTCGTACGACCACGACAATAATACACACGCACACATATAAACTTACTTTATTGCGTTATACACTCGTTCCCGACGTCGGTTTTACTCACACGCGCTATACCCAGAGATATTTAGATTACGCGTCTTTTGTTCGTCGCACGATTCCGTCGGAATTCCGTTTCAAACACGCACGTACGTTATTGTGTACGCGTAATATTACACTCCTGGGTACGTCGCTTACCAGGCACCGCTACGGTGGGCCGGGCAGCGGACGACGAAGAATTTCCGTGGTACAGCAGGGCCAGGGATGGTGTATGTTGTATCGGCATATATCAGTAAGTAATTTCCCGCGCTATCTACGCCAGTCGAAAAACGAAACGACCCGCGCGTTTTGAATTGTTCTCGTAGCGTAAAATACGAAATATGGGAACATTGCCTATTCGCGCCTACTCGTCGATAAACGTCATACGGTGATACGCCGTAAATAAAATATCGGAAATAAAATTAGCGTCGCGAGTTCGTCGGTTCAAAATCAGTTTCGGTAATCTTCGCTACGGCAGAAAACGAATCGGGTCGGGCGTAATAACATTTTATTTGGATTATGGTAAACAACCCGAAATTCCAACGTTAATTGAAAGGCGTTCGAACGCCGATGGCCAGTACACGTTTATTTCTTAAAAGCGATTTAAAAATATTTTTAACCGCGTCGGTAATTATAATTTACTATATAAAACGTATTTTTTGTTTGGAAGCGACGCGAACGTTTTTATCGTACGTATATTTTGGCGTTTCGCCCGAAACAAGTTTCACTTGGCCTTATCGAAAATTTACGTTTTCCCATCACGCGAAAAGTTCTCTAGAAACGTGGCGTAGACAATTGTGTCTCGTTAAGCGAAATTTTTAGAAAATACAATCGCGTTTTGTACGTAATACACGCCAGTGTGTTCCGGGTGTTGTTTTTTCCGTTCGTGTGCTCGGAAGAGTAGGTGGAAACGAACTTGGCGGGGCACAACGGCCAGTGAAAGAATACGAAAATGGCGCGAGGGAGGCCGTGGGTAACGACGAACGAGCATTATTATAATTTTCGTGTTACGTTTTTCCAATTTGTGTAACGATGGTCGGATGCAAATTTGCAGGAAACTTGCCGGAGATTTCCGGTTTCACGGTTTTAATTATTGTTATACCACCGTGTGAATATTTCGGCCGTTTTCATCGCTGAAGCCACATATGTGTACGTAGGAAACGACGAGCCGGCTATTTTAACGAAATTGTTTAAAATGTATTAAAACCGACTCGTAATTCCGTCGTTACCGCCGTTATTATTGTACCGTGGCGTAATATGTTTTGTATAAAAAACGAAATCGACTCTCCGGCCGCCGATAAATTTGTAAAGCTGACGAAAAGTACGACGTAATTACAATATCGTGTGTTCGAGAGACGCTATACATTACAACGAATTGTTTTTGTTCAAATAAAATACATCTCGTGGGAACCCGATCTTAACTTCGTTTTTTTATCTTTATTATTATTATTCGTCAGACAAACGGGAAAATGTGTTTTTATTTTAAACAACTCCACGTTTCTTGTTCGATCTTTTCCCCAAACGTTCAGCACACGATATTAGGGTGATTCAGAATCGACATTTTTAATACATGTTAAAACAAATACTGTTATTTCGTAACTAAATTTCTAAACTACCCAAGTACTGAAAAATTCCGTATATTATATTATTATTTTTTTTATAATTTAACCAATTATTCCGTATCAATAAATACGTCGAAAAACGCGTAAAAAGTCGTGATAATTTTTAATTTGTAACCAAAAAATGGCGATTTTATTCAAATCGAATTAAATGTCCCGTTTAAGTCGTTTTTGTTGAAAAAATACGACGACGTAGCTGAAAATATTTCCACGAATATTCGTACATAAATCATGCGGTGGTTGTTACGCCACCGCGAAATAAGCGTGTTCAGAATCGATCCAAAACTAATTACGTAATCGATAGCAATCTGGTACGATAAAATACCGCCAGAAATGCTTACGAGATCTATGTTCCGATCATTATAGATCGTATTGAGCAAAACCTTCGTAAAAATGGTTAAAATTAAAATTCGCGTTTCGATAATAGGTAATTAAAATGTACACGCCAATGACACAGGTACGCGTCTTATCAATCTATACGTTTTTTGTTATTATTTTATTTAACTATTGAAACTTCGGGTGATGTCGTGACAAACTCCTTCAATAACACACACACACGTATGTATATGCGCGTGTCAAGGATTTACGCTACAAATCATACACGTTTTTTGCGTGTTAACGCGGTTCTAATAAATACGTCGAGTATTTTTCAGCTACGTTAAATCAAAACCTTTAACAGTAAAATATTTCGAAAACAATTTCACAAAGACTGTATAATAATAAACGTTATCGATTACACGTATCCCCTTTGGCTAGATATACGCGTTTGTTTTTGATAAACTTACAAATATTACGTAAATTAATTGAACTACTAAGTGAACGGAAATCGAAACCCACGTTGATCACATATCGTGATCGGTACAAATCGATAAATATTTTTGAAAATTGACTAATTTTTCGTCGATTCAATACGTTAACGAATTATTATAGCGCGATCATCTATAATCTATTTAAGGATAACGAGGATATTAGTTTTATAATTCGTTTTACGTAAATCACCAAATTCGGTCCTATTTCATTACACATTTTACAGTTTTGTTAGATTACATACGCTATTCGTATTTAAACCGATTTCCAACGACGAATTTACCAAAAGATACGTATACCACTTGGGTTTTTGTCCGTAAAGGTCTTTTACCTTAAGCTCCCTCGACGATATGTTTTATTTAAAATTGTATACGGAACAAAAATTTAACCAATCATACCTATAATCATGATATTAAAAATTCGAAGAAACTACAATACATAACGTAAACAATTATTTTCAGACATATTTATAAATAAACGTTTAAGGAAATACGTAATATTTTCGTTACGAAAATTTTTATGTATTAGATCGAACTCCGTTAGATCGTCCATTACAATATACCATATGTAAAATAGCACGGAATTTATATGCGAGGTACTCGTTATTTTATTTTTGCAGTCGTTCGAAATGATAAACGTCCGGTTTGCAATTCGTTGTAAGACACGTCGTATTTATTGATCCTAACGCCTTTAATGACAGGCGCTTAGTTTTGAAAAACGTCCGTTTTCGTCAAAAACAATATTTCGAAATTAGAAACGTTTAGTAGCGTCGATGGCCCGGGCGATTTGCGTTAAATCCACTGCTGTGGTTCGTTATAAGACCGAACTATGTTCGAAATCTGTTTGAATGTTACCGTAAATAAATTAAAAACTGTCGGTCGATGACTAATGTTTGGACCGTTTCAATTATCGAGCAAATACTTTGTCCTTGTTTACATTCGGCGACGGAATTAACATCTTACCCAATATTAATACCGCCTTATTTTAACACGTTATTGTTGTTAGTAACACAGTCGATTGGCGATTATGTACACACGATGTATTTATCGTCTATTTATTCGATTACATATTAAAATATTACACGTTTCCAGTTTCCCACAAATCGCCGGTCGCGTTTATTAAGCGCGTATCTCTACGAGAAAAAAACAATATACCGACTTAAGCGTATCGTTTAAACGGAAATGAGAACGTTGGTAGAAAAAACATTGTTATCTAGAAAAAGGAATTTATCGAAAAAAAATCGACGCTACATATCGAACATACCTGATAGAGGCGCCTATTATATGTCGTTTGTCGACAAGTAACACTGTGCGCGTAATCGTCAGACAGTATGTTATTTGCGCGAAATAAACGTCTAACCGTCAGTTTCTAACATCTACACCGATACAGCGGCGGCCGAATCATTTCAAAAGCCTTTTTCGGTATTATTTTCACGGTCACGCGTGAAAGTCACTATAAACCGACGCGCGCCGTCCGGATCGAGAAAACGTTTCGTTCGTGTCCTCGTATTGTCAGACGACTGAAAGTGTGTTTGTGTGTATTACTACGACGGCATACTCGCGTGAGTCATACGCGATTATACAGTTGTCTTGTTGTGAACGGTGAGGCGGATAGGGGAAACGGTTTTCGAAATATTTACAAACGAATTTTTCGACACCGTTTTGGTATTAAACGTTCAGTTACGGGTAATTTTCCAAATTTCTTTTCCATCGTTTCGTCGTAAAAAAAAAACGTTTACGCGTCGAATATTATTGTTATGGGGAACAATATTCCGTAAATATACTCCTCGAACGTAAAACTAAATATGGCCGCTGGTTAACGATTTCTCTACCACGTTGGTCAGCATAAAAATATCGTCGTGTAAATGTTAGACCGTCGGCTAAAACTTATAGATAATATCAAAAATGTTTTCAACGAGTTTCTGTAGGAACCGAGATGATCACATTTAGAAATCCGGCGTGAGTATAACAAGAGGTAAAATAATAGGTTTTAAAAGATTTCGTCGAAGCATAAACCGTAAAAGGTTCTTATAAAAATCGTACGATAACCATAGTTTGGGTTTGCTACTTACCGGACGAATAAGTAGGTATACCCATACGATTGGAATGCCGAGTGTTCTCGATATTATTTTATTATAAAAAATTCGTTTTACGAGTATTATTGTTAAACTGATTCGTTTCAAAACCGGAGAAGCGGGACTGGTGATAAAAAGTGCTACAAATACGTCGACTACTACAGTGTTACATTTTTTCTTCCGTACGAGATATTTTGTTACATAATTTGTGAACTACCGCGCGTACGTCTATTCGACTTGTTCGATTAAATACGTTTGTTATATCTGAATCACAAATATGGCGAGGGCGGTTTGGGTTTGATTGAAACATTTAAGGCTTTAAAATTGTATATGATCACGTTTCAAAATTATAATATGGCATGGGGTGAAGCGAATTGGTTTACAAAAAAAAAAACCAACGTGTTCAATTCGAAAGACGACGCAAAAAAATGTCGTCATTTGAAAAGTGGTCGTTTATACATCGTTTCCCTTAGTACATGTACGGTGACGGTCAACTAAAATCGTTTGACCAAAACGCGTTACGAATTCTTTTACACGAAATACAAATCGCCTGCGCGTGCGATATTAAACAATCGTCAAATTTCAAGTACATCATTTCGATCATAGCGTAGTATTTATATCGCTATAGTTTTTTCAAATATTCATCGGTAACGTTTTGGCGTATGACAATACGAGAATCGAAAACCGCGTGTTAAAATTATTTTAACGCGCCGTGAATTGGATATTTATAACGATTTAAATAATTTTTGAACACGTTTGAAACGGTTTCGGGTTCGTATTTTGTATATGGTACTCACGACGTACATTACGATTTAGTTCGCGTACATATATCGTAATATTTATGATAAAAGAAAGAGGTAATGAAAAAAAAACGTTTTTCCCGCGAGTAACACACACACACACATACACGCGGGCGTAACGGGCCGTCCCGTGCTGTTATTTTCCAACGGTTGTTCGTCCGTAATATTTCGCCTCCGTTTCACGCTTCTCTCTACGAATGAAGACAATAACGTGTTCGTTATATATATATATATATATATATATATATATATATATATAATGTTTTTGCATTTTTGCTTTTCAAAGAATAATAATATTATAACGATCGATTGAAAATTCTGTCGATCTCAGATGTCACGGACCCGAGACGTTTGCTGTTACAGCGTACACGGAAAAAAATAATATCAATAACGAAAACCCGAATTATTAATAAGTTGGGAACAATATTGTGAATCGAATACACCGTATTTCGCTTTAAGTTCGAAGGTGAAAAAAATTTCGTCTTGTTTTTGTTCAACCGTATAGTTACTCGGCGTTATTAAAAATGTCGAAAAAGTGTTTGAATTATTTAACGGGTGTTTGTAGAAACTTTGTCTAAGAAGGGTTTTTTTAAGATACAAAGTTTTAAAAACATACCGCTTACACGATAAAATGTATCTATTATTTTTAACATTCGTAAAATAATATAATTATATATGAAATATGTTTAAACGGTTTCTAAGCCTTTTTTGTTTTCAGCCGTATTATGGTCCTGTTTTTAATATTATCGTTCTTATTCAACATTTTTATACTCACAATTTGAACGTTTGAAAACCGTCGTCAATACTAATCGAATAAGACTACGAAACGTAACAAAATTTGAAATCTGATAATATAGTGTAAATGAATCGATAAACTAATTACTTACGCGTATCCCAGTCCCATTCCCATTTCATAGGCAAAAACGAACCGAGCCGCGTGGGAAAACGATACGGAAATAATCACTACCAGTACCAAACGAGCCAAAGTTTTTGGTACGAGCATTTATTATACTTAGGTGTATGTTACGATTGCGCGATAAATAACTTTCGTCGTTATTATATTTTCGATCGCGTCGTTAAACCAAACAAATACGCGAATTGTATGATGTTAACACGTAAACTGACGTAGAAACATTAATGTAATTCACGATCGATTGAGATTATTGTCGTAGTTATAATTTATAACGGGCGAACTAATTACGTCGTCGTTATAAACAAAAATACTAGATTGTTTAATTCAATAGCCGGATCGCAATAGTACCTAATTTTGTCCCTGAAGTTTAGTGTTCACTAATGTCCTTTGGAAACGTTTCGTTCTATCGGGCTACATTTTATTAAACCGATAACGATTTTACGAATTGTAGACGGATAATGTGGCCGGTTTGAGTCGAAAAAAAGGTCGCTACCGTCAAAATCGTTAACACTTTTCAAAAACTATAACATCAGCCGATAATATTAAATTCCGATGTAAACTATATTATATTGTAAATAATTTGAATTGTTTGTTCCACGTAAGTGTGTAATGGAAACTATCTTATCACGTTTTACGTTCTCGATAAATTTTACATGGCGTACTAAAATTCATCGTTTTATTATCGTTTATTCTTTGAAATAGTAATCGCTGTTTATTACGCGTATCACAATCGTTTACGACAGTAAACGCCATCGCAAATCGCGTAACGCAATACTCGAAAGAATTCTTCAGGAATAAAACGCGAATACGCTACGTCGTATTATGGAACAAAAATGCTTACACAATATTACGCGGCGCGCGGGGACAAATTTTACCGGCCGGTAAAATCGAAATTGTTCGAAAATTACGTTCGACGAGCCGTTCGATTGTCGAACGTGGAATGGTTGGTCGGCGATTTGTTTAAAAGTCTTCTGAACGAAACCCGTTAAAATTAGTTGTCGAGTTCGTTCCGTTCGACAAAAGAATATTTGTGACAAATTTTATAAAATATTTAGACAATAACAGGCGATAAACACGAAATAATTGTAATACTAGATAAATTCTCGGTGGGCATACATGTTCTCTACTGGATAGCGATTAATTTGACGCGGAACACGACCGAATACTTATACGCTTGTTTCGACTCGGTAAATAATAGACAATATTCGTTGTTGTTGTTCTTACACCAACTCGACAACATAATACTGTTAGTAATATGAGTAGATTTACGCGGGAACGTATTAAATTTTAGTACGAAACGTCAAACGTTCGGCAATTTCGAAAACGAGGTTTTCGTTTATCGGGATATATTTTTAAGTCTGTATAAATTGGAGTCGAACATCGTATGTTACGCTTAGACAACCGATAATAATATCGTACGTAATTTTTCGAGGACTCTTTGTACTTTTTTTTTTAACCGTAAATAATAATAATATTGACACAATAATTGTCGCGGACCCGTTTTTTACGTCGACAGTAACGACGACCGCAAACATAATAGTAACTGCGCGTTCGAGGTCGCGTTAACGCAATCGTTCGCGCGCGAAAAACCCTTCGATTCGGTCCCACCGTGTCACGTACTAACCGTATTATATAATATCATCGCGTTTCGGTCTCGAGCGTTTCGATTTTTTCAACACGACCGTCGTCGCTCTATTTTACGCCGTCGACTATATGTTCTCGTCCTGGGCGCCTTCGTCCGTGTTCGGCGATTAAACACTATCGTCGCTCTTTGTCCAATACAAAAACGCGGTCGCACTTCGCCGTTCGCGGCCCGGATCGAAAAAACGATCTAACCGTTCCGCGGTTTTCCCCCGTTCTTCTTTGCGCGAAACGCAATCAATCCTAACGGTCCGTCGTTATTGGCCGTTCGATTTCAGACTCGAAAATATGGGCGAACGGAATTCGTTAAAACGTCGGTATTTACACGTACGAATACGCGACAATCCCAAATTCTACCCCATCGCTCGTTGACAACATAGAATAATACGTTTTATTTTAATATCGACGTATTTACATTACGTACGTGGCGACTTTAGTGTTTCGACCTACTCTCCTAAGAATATTTTATTAAAATGTTTCCGACACGAAATCGACCGTGTTTTTCCCCGTCGATCGGATTATAAAGTTACACGAAGTACTGTACCCGTTTAAACACGTTGCTGTATAACAGCGAATGGAAGCACCGACTGGTAACGAAAACGTTTTATGAACCGCGTCGGGTACGCGCCTGCAGTACGAACGACTGTTAAAAAATGTAACCCCCGTGCGGGTGCCGCGTTTCTAGACAATCATAACGAAAACGGAACGCTCTACGCCGTCCAGTGGACGCCCGCGTTCCATCACACCACCACCATCACCCTCCTGCGGGTCTTAGCGTGAGTAGTTCGAATAACGTCGGTAATCCGCCGCCGGCGTCGACTACCCGAACGCCGAACCGTGTACGTACATACGACCGTGTCGGAATTCCACGTAGACGCGGAGCCCTACCCTTTTACGTACGTATACCCGCGACCGGTTCGAACGATTTCGGGTGGCTGTCGAGGAGGACAATGCGCGCGCGTCGGAAATATACCGGACGAAAATAATAACGTTTACGAAACAAAGGCGGATGACCTCAAAAGTAAATACGCGCGTCCTGGACCGGGGCTCGTTCTCGATTGAAACAACGCCGGCCGACGGGGTTCACCGAACTCGTCAATTTCGTTCTTTCTTTATTCTTCCCCCCTCGCTCACAAAAGTCCACGCGCGTTCCAGGTCCATCGTACCACCCATCAATTATTCACGAAACGATATTTTTTTGTTATACCTTATTAGTTACAGACGTTGCCGTTGTTATTCTTCTTCGTCGCCAGTCTCATTATTATTTCACCTCCTCTTGCTCATCTACGTCGCTTAATTACGCACACGTGGCGGCGCACGCTCCCAATCGACGCGGTAACCGACAAACCGATTGTATACGCGTTGTCTTTATGCGGATAATAATAATAATAATAATAATAATTCGGATCGGATCGCGACGGGGCGACTGATTTACGCGCACCAAAAATGATAGCGGATTAACCTTTGCCGCCGGTCTTTTCATCGAGTCGCGTCGTACTCGCCGACGGAATTTCGAAAACGCCAAGGCCCGTTATTTTTTCATTGTCGATAGACGGTGGCGACCCAAAAGTAAAACACGAGACGATCGTAATTATTACGACGGTACCGACACATTTGACGCGTGACAATTTCGCGGCCCATTATACCTTGTACGTCCATAATCGATGGCGTAAAAAGTCAGTCCTTTATTTGTAGCTCGAGCAAATATTTTATTTTTTTTTTTTAAAACCCCTCTAAACGTGTCGATTACGATTTGCTCAACGATTATATAGCACGTTAATAACGATATTCACGTCGTCGCGTATTTAACAACACGCCGACGGAACAATCGCCGAAAACGCCTGCCTCTGTCCTTGGAAGAATAGTGGCGGGACGGGGCACAGATTTCCGCTGACTGTAATCGTACGTCATTTATTTATCAACGAAGGGAACGGCGAAATTTGGCGGAGCGCGTTATTATTATCGTTTATTAACACTTCGAGTTGAATCGTTTCGGCTGAAACAATACACTAAAATAGGTATGAGAAAAACTCCTCGATATTATTTGCATAACGTCGATTTCGCACGCCATTACCGAATCGGTATTATTTATTCCCAAGGTCTTATGACCATAATAATGTAATTACCATCCGGTATTGGGTATTTTAACAATGCGTGTATATTTAAATAACGTCTTGTCTTCCCCGCGATCGGGTCGGCGTTCGGAAACCGGACGACGAAAATCGGTTTTCGAGTTTTAAAAAAAACCATACACGCGCACGCGCGCCCGCACATCTTGGCTCTAAACCATGAACTCCACGAAAACCTGTTTGAACGTTCTTTTTATTATTTCGTTATTATATATATATACACTTTTTTGATTTCGAACACGCGTGCTATTATGTTTCCAACCAGTTGGCATACCGGCGGTTGTCGGTCGAAACATTTTTATACCGCATAATCGATCTTGGAACTTGACCCGCGTCTGTTTTAAGGACCACTAAAAGTTGAATAAAAAATAAAAAAATTTCTCGAGTTCAGTGGACTGACGGCCGTACACGTCGTAGATCTCTAATTTTGTTCATGTTACCAGCCGCAATTTATTCCACTTGTACCGGCTAAATATAATTATTTACGACCGCCCTAGGGGTTTACCCGTGACTGGCGATCCGGACGCACAAACAGTATTTTAGATACTGTCGATTTCGAACGAATTTTTCTCGAAAGACGCGAGAAAAGCGATTTTCGACCGTTTATTTGCCCGGAGCGTAACGGCGGACGTGATTGCAGTATGCGACGACGCGCCGCTATACAACAATTTTTATTATTATTATTATTATTATAGGAATCATCCCATTAATCGAAGATACTCGATTTAAAGGTGACAATGAAACGTATTTATATTTTTAAAGAAAACGGGACACCGGATACGGTTACAATAGTAAATGTGACAAGAGAGATTTTAGTATTTTGTATGTCGACTGATAATAAATCATATTAACGCGAACGTACGCTTATTGTATATTTCAAAAAACTCTTTTAAAAACTGTCCAACGTGTACGACATATTCGAAATCGGACGAACGTTTTACCGCAATTAAGTAAATTCGATAAATAATATCGCGACTATTGTGTCCACGTAATTATGTGACGGTGTCGTAAATATTTTGAATACTACTTAAAAAGGTCGAACTCTGTTGTCGTCAAACGAACCGTTTAACCATTATACGAGAAAAAAATTTCTTCTTCAAAAATATCGATATTCGATATCAATTGTGTTCTGACAGCTGCTGTAATAAACTCGAGCGACGATTTAATAACACGGCGATCGGTAATTAATATTTGAAATCGTCTAACTTAACGATAACGGTAACGTACGAATTTTCCGTCGATCAAAGAAACACATAAAAATAGACGAATTCCGTAAGCACGCGACTATATTATTAGTTTTAGCGTAGTGGTGAATCCGCGTAACTCTTTTTATGATTGTATCATTCGTCTCTGGGTTTTTACCGACACCAAAACTTATCTCGAACGACGTTCGTTTCACTCCTATACAACGCTCTATCGCGTAATATCCATTATTCTTACAAATGACGTTCGAACGTTTATCGTTGTTACCAGTGGCGTACTTAGACTTGAATTGTTCGGGGGTGCAGGGGGAGGGAAGGGGTTTTTTATTTTTAAATAAATAAATTGGACGACAACTAACAAAACAAGGCATATTATATAAATTTAAATAGATTGTTCATTTTTAAATGTACACGTTATATTTTACAGTGTATTGAAATTCAAAATTATTTTAGTTTTCCGTTATTAAATATAAATAAAAATAAATAATAAAATAGACTAAAAATGTTCGGGGAAGGGGAGGGGTTATACCTAAAACCATCTCCGTTAGTACGCCACTGGTTGTTACGTTCGTGAGAATTTAGGTACACTAATGGTAACTACATCGATGATAATAGTAACGAACGACGTAATTACGGTAAAATATTTCCGCCGTGTATGTAGTCGGGCGTCTTTAGGCTAAGATCCGTCGTCGGCTGTTGTTCCCGTATGACGACGTTATCGGTTTTCATTCCGTAACGACAATCCGTCGGAACGATTTTACCGAACGGAACGCGCGTATTAAACCGACGCGTATCGGAACGGACGGCGGTAAAATAAAAAAATATCCGTCACTACCTCCCCCCCCCGCCACCGCCGACCGGACCGTCAGCTCCGTTCGACTCGATTTCGGTGTAACTTATACGCCATTGTTACGGACGTGTTAACGACAACGGGACGTTTTTCTTTCTCATATATTTTCGCGCCGTCCTGTCCGAGTGACACACATACGGCAACAACGTACACAACGACAACGATAATAGTACGGACGGTACAGTATCTCTCTCCCATTGGTCACGTACGGTCATTTTCCACGGGCCGCCGAGTATTTTCCTCGCACGGTCAATTACGCCGCTTTTATTATTTCATTTGCGTATCGGCGGCGGCGGTGACGGTCCGCGGGATCGCGACGCTGTTTTGCGTACCGAATCGAAAATGCATCCCGCACGAATCGATCATTCCGCGCGAAATGGGACACCTACGCTGCGACGTGCACACCGGTATACGCTTGGATTATTGTTATTAGAGACCTAGATAGAGTACCGAAAATGACCGAACCAAAAAAAAATCGCTTTAACGACTTAAAAACGATACCGAAAAAAAATGACCCGAAAACTATAAATAACGGACTCGAGAATTTTCAAAATTCGTCGATTATTTATTCAAAAACACTTTTATTGTTGCCCGAACATACAGGAAGTGATTCGAAATTAACGCGATAGTAAATTGATATTCGCCAAGCCCGTGTAGGGTCGTGTACGACTGTAAAAGTGTGTGTATATATGTGTGTAGTATGATATATACGCTGAAGCCTGTACGCGGTAAATCTGATCGCAACAAAAATCGTCCGTTAATGATAATAAATATAAAAAAACATAAAAGTTTCTTTGACCTACGAAGTTTAAGAAAAATAATTTACAACGTATGATGAACACTACGAATAATAATGACCTATAGATATAAGAGAATGTTGTAAAAAAACGTAACACACGCAAAATGTAACTAAAAAATTCCGAATCTTTAAAGCGTGAAATGGAGTTTTTGCTATCAATGCGTTATACAGTATTAAAAGAAAAAAAACGCAAAAGTCATTAACGTTACTAATAATTTTATACAATAATAATATAATACGTATTGTATATATTGCTAATAAACCTGTTCGGAGAACTCACCACGCGGTCAAGTATTTTTTCCGAAAAAATTCATAAAGAAAATCAACGATTTGTATAATGACTTTTGTGTTATAGGTATATTTTGAAAAAACGGTCGTCAATAAACCGACAGGTTCCGTAAATAATTATTTAATAAAATATTCGATACGTCATTGGCGGAAAGTACAAACTACGTCGAATTTATGCGTCGAAGACAATTTTTAAAATTAAATATCGTATATTTTCGGCCCGTTAAAATCACCCAATATTTTATACGACCTTTGAATAAAAATGATCGGAGATTGAAAATTATCCAAAAGTAAGGCGCGCGTTTTAATAATAAAAATGCGTATATTATTGAATCGAGAAAAAACATATTAAAGTAAACGACGTTGGATAATTCCGACGTAATATTTATGCATTTTTCCCACCGTCACGCCGGTTTGAAAATACTTTCTTCGTAATAAGATACAAAATTTCGACCGAAGTACTGTTTTTTCCTCATTTCTCGTAACTTTTATATAGGTTTTTAAACTAGTACATCTCAAATGTTGTTTCGATAGGTCAAAACCATGAAAATCATATAAAGCAACGTCTGGGATACTTAAAAACTTCGTATTGGTTTATTTTAAACACATCTTTAGAAATATGGAACGTTGCTTCGTTACGAAAAAGTCCGATTGCTTTGTTCCTGAGATAACGTTAATTTCTGCTTTCGTTCCGAATCTGAATTTTTAATTTTTCCCAAAATTTTAGTATATATATATATATATAGGTTGGAATTAATCGCTTAACCTCTTTCGAAAATTCTATTTAAACGAAAAAATCTTAAAACTCTTTCGACTTAATCGACGGTACGCCTACACTTCCTGTTCGAATATTATCGATTACGCGCATTCTCGGCCATCGTCGAAATTCTTTGCAACATATACGATACTTGTTTCGTAGACATAGTTCCTTGACCATTAACGGAAGAAACTTCTTCACGGATTTGTGTCGGATTTAAGTTTTTAACGTAAAAAACCGAATAACCGCGCTTTCACTTTTGTGTAAACAATGATTAAAGCGTTTAGGTGTGTACAAATACAACAATACTAAAACGATTTAATTCGAAATTATACTAGAGATATCACGCATATTACTACAAGATAAAATATGTCTAAGCCTGTTAAAGTTCTGACCTAGAAAAAAAATAGAAATTTCGTACCTTAGCTAATCCTCGTATACGTTATATTTAATACAATTTGCGCTCGAACGTTTTCTGCCTTTAATCACGCGATTGGCGTTAAAACGATTTCAAACGGAACAAAAATCGTAAAATCTCATTTACCCACTGGAGGAGGATAAGGCGCGCTTTACGCAATAAATCGGTTTAAAAGCACTTTCCGAAATTAAGGAATTACCCAAGTTTCATGGGCTCACTCAAAAATGTATCGAACGATGTTTTCATCGATCGTAATGACAAAAACATTTGAGCGTTATATATATATATATAATGACAACGACGTCGTTGGATCGTCGAACAATCATCGTGTTCAGACGATAACGCGCGTATGGTCCATGTATACAATTCTATAACTGACGGCCGTAATTTTACTCGTTTCAACATCCCCCAGATATAAATGCGTAAAAACAAAAGTAACAACAAGTAACGACAATAACGTTAAAATACGGGAACCGCGCTCATGACCTAACGAATTATCGAACCGAAACCCGACCGAAACGTTTTCGAAATTATTTCGTACGACAATTATCGTTGTCGGCCGAACATCCTAAAAGTAATTCGTATCACAACGAAATAACAATTATCGCGATTATTATTTTCAACGAGAACCGGCTGGGGTTTCAGGTTGGACGCACGCGACAACGCGCACCGACGTTACGATATTCGTAAACAAACGCGCGCGATACCCGTCAATTGGCGGTCATGTTCGTAACGATCGTTTTGTTTTTGTTGATCTCGCGTCAACGGTAAAAACGAAAACGACAACGAGAGGAACAATAGCCTAGTAATTTGCGCGTTCAAGGTCGCGTACAAAAAACAGTTTGTCTCTACCGTCTGCGCGCGCGAAAAACCATCTCGATTCGATCGAAAAATACGCGTACGCTCCTCTCCCATCCACCGTCCACCGCCGTCTAAATAATAATCAGTCTCGATTATGCGTCACGATCGTTTCGATGTTTTTCGCGCGTCACGATTAAAACGGCCTTAAAAATCCCGTCGATATTAATAACGTATTTAGTTCACGCTATAATCGTTTGTCCGACGTGACGTCGATCCGCGCGAATCGTCGTTAATAGATTAACGACGGGGCGACAAGCGGGATAAAACGTGACGATAATGTCTCGTCGGGTCGCATTTTACGTCGCGTATGGTTAATACGGTATACGGTCAGATCGCGCGGGACGTGTTACGGTTACCGCGCGCGAAACTCGATAGTTCCTCCTCGAACATTTCGCTAGGCGCGGTTAGGCGTCGAATTTACGTCGTGTTCGACAAATTCGACGGAGCGACAAACCCGTTGAAACGTTCGCGCGAAAAACGAGTATTTCGAAATCCGTCCGTGTAGCTAACTTACTTTGATACCGTTATAATACATAGACCGATTCGAATAAACTCGACTCCGTCCGATCGAATTTTTAAACATATCACGTTAGATGACTTCGCGGTCGTTTACTGTAGCGCTTTTACGTAATTATTAATCGTAGGTACTGAACGTTTTTCGCTCTCGTTAAATAATTAACGCAAATGTGTCGAGGATGTACGAAAGTGGAAAACGCCTTATTGGAATATCAATTATCCGTGTGTCGTGGGAGTTCCGTGGTTCGATCGGACGCGCTGCCCCGTACACTATACGCGACATTTGCGGTTCGCGAACCAATTGCAATCGCGACGGTCGTCTCGCTACAAATGTTTCCACGACGTAAGGGTAGAAGGATCGAAAAAAATTGACGAAATTAAAAACAAAAAACCGGTTACGTAGATACCTACACGCTATCCACGCGCGTCACCGGTTCGTGATGCATTTTCATATATTACTGCGATTCGTCCGTAACGGTACAATAATATGTGTACGACGCCACACATTGCCCGAACGTCCGACGCATTCGTCGTGCAATAATACGTACGCGTAATCCGACGTATTATAATGTCGATAATGATTTTCGAGGCCGTTAATTGAATAAGACGTTGTCGGTGGCACTCCGTCCGGTTAACTAACCCGGGAAATGGAATTTCTTTTTCGAAAAAATAAACGGACGTCTCTCGAAGAACGAACGAAAAATGGAAACGCGACGTTCAAGTCGTAGCGCGTACGTTTATCGGCGATGACCGTCGGTCGTAATTAGTAATTTACTTATGTATTCGTCGGTAACGAATATTCGGCACCGAGGAGGAGAGTCTCCTCGCTCTAAAAACTAGTCTCTCTCTCTCTCTCGGTCGTCCGATTTGTCGCGAACCGACGCCTACGGAGTTACACGTTTTGAACGAATTGAAAACGGTGGATTTCAACGAAGTTAGTAAACGCGTTAGTTTTTCACTTATTATTTACACTTACTTGCTACCGTCGTGCGAACGACACATACAGCTAAATTCGCATAAATTAACGACGACGTCGAATATTATGTCGTCGGTATAGTCTATAGCGTTAAGGGCCGTTTAATACATAATAGTATACAAGAAAACTGTAAAAGAAAGCTACGAGGTTTTACCTCGTTTTATTGCTAATCGACAATTAGAAAATATTCGCGTTTTTAACGGATTACGTAGCCAGTAAACCGATCGAAGCACGAATTGAAAATATTAATCAACTCGCCCGGCCGTCGTTATGGGTGCGCGCAATCAACGCAAACCGTCGAAAATCTTTCGACTAAAGTGAACGCGCCGAGTTGCTCGTGGTCTCTTGTCTCTTCAGTCCGTCGTCTCAATGTCGTCGTCGTCGTCATGCTCGCTGTGCTTACGCGTAAAACGCGCACGTACACGACTTGTGACGAAAAACTACATCGCCGCACCGTTATTCGTATTTGATACCTACCCTACCCCTGCTGGATTGTCGTCGTACTAATTCAGTTCCGACGCGCGCGTATAATACGAGTACTTATCATACCGTTATTATTCGAACATTGCGCGCGTTCGGTCGGCAATAACTTTCCGTTTTACGTTAATTATTTACTCGAATTACCGCATTCTTGTGACCAGTTTACGCTTAAGCGTGGGTTAGAAACGAACGTGGTTCTTTACTCTCTTTGTTCCGCGTCTCTTATTCCCCTCCGCGTTTCTACGACTAATGGAAAAATACGTTTTCCCCTCCGGATCGTATTGGTAACGTAAACGTATTTTAAACGTTTTGACCCGATATCGTTATTTCAATACCTGCGTGGCGTACGTAGCACAGGACGATAAAATTACCATCGTTGTAACGTAACACGAAACGTTTCAAACCGGTACGATACTATAAGACAATAGGGATAAATAGCGATATCCGTCGATACGAGTAAGCGACTTACGAATAGTAAACGTTACGGGCGATAATGACTGAAAGGAATTCCGAGAGGTAATCTATTGTAAAACGCCATGGTTTCGACGTCTTTGCTCTATACACGCCACGTGTTTGGACAGATAGTAAATAAGCGCGTGTTTTTTTGTTTATCGTTCCTTAATCTTTCAGGACCTAACATGCCGCCGGGCGTCGCAGTGTCTCCTAGTTCGATTTCATCGGGCTACGCAGCTTGTTCGTTGATCAACGTGGACAGACAACAAGACCAACGACAAACGCTTCGCGACCATTTTCCGGAAAACATGGACTTGCACATGGGAATAAGTAGCAGCAGCAGTAGCAGCGCCAGCAGTAGCAGCAGCAGCAGTGCAAGCAGTGTTGAGAGTGCCGAGCTATCTGACAAAGATCAACTTCAAGTGCAATCGTGCTACAAAGGCTTGAAAACACAGGTATAAATAGAATTTTCAAGTCACGGAAATGTTCGGTGTACTAAAAACGATTGCGTCTTCGACAAAATGGTTTTTATTTCATAAAGGCGGGCGTTAATAACAATAATTATCGGCGGATATTTGTATAAACTAAATCCGAACGAACCGACGTCGTAAATAAATCGAAAAACTATTCGGGTCTAAAAGTATTTTTTCGATTTTCGTATACCGCGGAAATGTTTCGTGCCCGTACTAACTTGGTATTGAAATTATATTTACGATTTTGAAAATTCGTAACGGGATTTTATCGCGGTTATTATTACTCTTTGTTTATAACACATAGCGCTGGTGATTGACAAATAAAAGATTAAACGCGCTTAAAAATTCGTCTTCGTGTTATCAAGTATACATTATCTGCAGTTTTGACTTTTTACTGAATACATACACACACACACACACACACATACACATGATCACGTGGTTACACGTATATATTATACTCGTTGAAAAGTAATTTTCGAAACCGTAACACAATTTTATTAGACGACAGACCTGATTATATTATACACTGAAGACGTATAATTATTTCTTTTGGTCAAATATAAAACAACAAATTTATAGACAATCGTGTTAGGCGTACGTTATCAAACAATATTTATTTAGGTATTATCAATGCAAACTCGTTGCGCGAGTTTTTCAGTTTAAAACTATTAACGCTATTAAATATAGGTATTTGTAATAAACGTAATAATATATTCGTATAGGTACGAGCATTTAGAATCGAAACGAACGAAATAATAACAGTAATCGGACACGGACGCGTAATAACGGAAAACTTACGGATAGTACATGTGCATAATTTATTGTAAACAAATTTCGAAGTCCGTTCGCGATAATTGTATTATGACGGTGACAAAGAACAACGTTTTTTCGCTTCGACCACTTTATAAGACTTCGTCTGGTGCGATTTTCGTTCTGTAAACATCTAGTGATTCGCGAAATACGTTACAATGTCTTTGTGCCAAACACGTTTATCCGTTACAAGTCTGTTGGGCGAATTTCGAAAAATTGTCTCCGTTATTCTCTAAATACGTTGTAATGAACATTACGTAGGAAGCATAAGGTTTTTACGAAAATCAAATCTGACTAGCCGACGTCTCTCCATTTCGCCCAAGCGAAAAACCCGAATTGGAATAATAACGCGAGCCTATTCCCCAAGCGTCTTCGTGTAAAACAGAGGGGGGCGGCAGTAGGTTTATAAAAACGGTTACACGCGCCAATTACGAGCAAAACGTTTTTGTAAAATATTCGCGAAACCGTGAACGTTTCGAGAAAGCGTTACGACCCCCTTAAGCACATCAAAAAACGTCTTCGTTCAATGGGTTATATTACGCGCAATTGCGATTATTATTATCGTCCACGTGTTCCTCGTGATTGATCGTACTATCGGTTCAAATGCTAGGAACGAAAATAATCGATGAACGCATACTCCGACAGCACCGCCGGTTAGGTAATAAACTAATAAAAACCGTCGCCGAAATAATCAAACGCAAAATCACATTTAACGTAATTCGTTATTTAATCAAAACGCCCTGTTCCTTTTTCCTGTACCATATAAAAAAAATTATACGTATTAATCAACAACGAGCGCTGCGGGTGGGTTAACATTAATTTTGTCCGTTTGACTGTATCATTATTATTACTACCGAGAATTTTACCGACGAGAAAGTACCGAAATTCATTTTGCGATACGCGAACTACGCGACTCCAAGGTCGACACGCCTTATAAATTAAACTAAATTTCGGAATTCGCTTCTCGGACATTTCGGGATGAAAACAAATTAACGAAAAATCAATACAAAACAATATAATATTTTGTGCGAAAAAAAATGTACGTCTCCCTTAAAACAATAAATACGCCACATAAATCGATTATATTTATTGGAATAAATAGTGAAATTTCTCGCGTACGCTTGTAAAATAACCTAATTAGATTAAGCAAACGTAATGTAATTGGCGTTAAACTTTTTTACTTCGAACTGAAAAAAACACGATTTTTCGTAACGAAAAAACTCGTCTACTTAATCAATTTGATTGAAACTGCCCCGACGGTTTATTTTTATAACAGTTCCGCGTAGTTTCGTAGAGAAAAATGGGCCGCGATGAATATATTTTAAAATTATGATTTCACTAACCTAAATACGGCATTCGTTAATTAAATACAGATACACGTTGCATAAATGTTAGGAAATACAATGTAGCGTCGCGAGAAGCGAGAGGAGTCTGGAAACATTTTAAAGACCGTAAAATATATCGCGGCTGCTACATTTGATTACCGTTACCATGGACGTGTTCAATTACCGTAAACGTATTACGAAAAACGCACCGAATAATCGACGGCGAATTGTGATTCACGGCCAGTTATCGTACGTACATGTCGGCGAACGCGAGTGCAATGTTCGCGCGAACGATTGTTATGATATCGAACAATTGTAATCCACGGCGTTCTTCAACTCGCATAATGTTGGCAAGCACCGACCCGTATAGGCAATATAATTTACAATCTGGCGTGCGCGGTATCCGTAGTCGCCGGCAATGCCGGAGGCGGAGAGAGTCGTTCAAAATATTACCTCGAACCTCCGTCGTAAATAATTTCGAATTATAATGTTCGCGAATCGATCGACCTTTAGTTACAATAAAAAAAAAGCCTAAGTGTACAAACCCGAATACGTACGTTTCGTTATATTTACTTCGGGAGTATTTTATTTTTAAACTACGAATTCAATAATAAATCCAAACATAAATCAAATTCTCTCGCCGCCTTAAACTCGAAACGTCCATTTTACGAGAAACGAAGACGATAGGTCCCTCCTAACAGGAATGTCCGTATGAATATACGCAACACGCAAAAAGCATACGGCACGCATACAACGATCGTTTAGATTCATATTTGACCCTCAAAGTGCGGTGACCAAATCGGTACTCAACGGTGTCCATCGAACGTTGGCACAATATTGAACTTTCAAAGCCGTAGTTACTAACAGGAATGTACACGAGATTCTTTTGTGGAATAGCGTCGCGAATGGTTCGTATTCGGGCGACAACAAAGTATATTTACTAATTCGGACGTTTCATTTATTCGATAATTAGCGAAGCCGCGAGTATTCTAAAACCTCGTCGGACCCGTACAATTACCAACCAAGTACGAGCTTAAATGAAAATTAATAACAAAAAACGTTATTTTCGATCAATTCGCGTGAAAATATTAAAAGGAAAAACGACGTTAACATACCACACCCGAAGGTATCGAAAAATTCAAAATGTACTTTACGACCAATAAATATATAATATATAATCAAATATTATAACGGTAATAATATAATAATAAATATAATAGTATGTAATCAAATATAGGCCCGTTTGAAAAACAAAAGCAATCGACCGTGGACGATAATAAAGTATATTTGCAAGGACCTTCACCTCCCTCCCCCCACAATACGAAAAAAGCCCCGTGTAGCGTCGAAGTGATAGAAACGGCGTCGTCAGACGCGATTAAACGATTTACGCTTTACCTGTACGTACAAACGTTAATCGTTTCGCAGGTGTATGTGTGCGGATCGATGGCAAACCTGTATTGGCACAACGCGTCGCCGGAGGGCAGTTGGGACCTGAAATTCACGGGGATCCCAGTGGTGTTGTACGACAGCGGCGAGACCCGATCCCGGGACAAGCCGCGCATCCAGATACTGCTCGTGGAACGGGGCACGTGTTTCGCCCTGTGGCAGGACACTATCGACAACTTGACGTCGTACAAGGTGTCCAGCCAGGGATTCCACACCATGTGTCTGTCCACCGACCATACGCGGCTGATCGGGCTGAGCTTCGACTGCGCCGAGGCCGCGCACCGGCTGTGGTCGCACATCGACCGACTCACGTCCGACCCGGAGAACATCCGGCTGTCCGGTCCCGGCAACCGGTCCAAACACGCCCGCAAACAGAAACACCGGCCGGCCTCGGTTCGCCGGCTCCCGGACAAGTCGCACATTTCGCAGCCCTGTTGTTTCGAGCACATCACCAACGTCGAGGTGTCCGACCGGTCCAGGTACCTGTCCCTGCAGAATCTCGTGCCCTCGACCGGGCCGATCGAACGCGCCGCCACCGCCGCCGCCGCCGCCACCGCCGTCGATTCGACTTAAGCTTCGTCCTCCCGTACTTACTCGAGTATACTTGAGCCGGTGGGGGGGGAGACACGCGCGCGCGTTAAATTACACACATAGGGATCTCTGTACAGTCTTTTGCTTGGTGTAAGCGATAACGATACAATAATGTAGTCGATCGAAATTATATTCGCGCGTTTTCGGTAGTTTTCCATATATGTTTTCTTCATTTCGTCATGTCGTATTACTAACAAAATCGTTGGCGAAACGTACTTGTCGGTACTTACGTATGCATGTACGTGTACGCGATATTTTTAGAGGGTACACCGTCGCCGCGTCGTTGTAATACCGCGTGAATCGAACTAACTTTCAACGTATATACGAACCGTCGTAAAGACACGAAACTCTATCGAATTTCGTCGTCAGTGCGTCGATCCGAAATAAATTCCCCCCAAAATATCAAAATGACGCCGTTATTGTTTATAGTGTTAGTATATATATATATATATATATATCTTAAGAATTTCGTATTTTTACAAATCAAAGTCGCGACGTATTAGTGTAAGATTAATAGATCGCGTATGATTGTTAAAACGAATCGTAATTAATTAAACGCTGGAGTACACTGTTTTCAATACGACGAAATGAATGTTTTACGTCGCGCGACTGTTTCGTCTTTAAATACCTAACCTATAGACGCCGCCTAAATATATTAACATTTTCGGATGAATTTATATTTTAATCGCGCGACGCGCTTAAACGCAAATTATTGTATAATTACTGTAGTTAATAAGACACTTTTATGTATAAATATTATCAACGTATACACCCCTCGTAACCATTATAAAATATATATCACTACGTAACAAAATATTTTATAATGTAGCCGCATTAGACCTATGGGTAAACGTTCTTTAATGTTATTAACTTATTATATCATAATTATTGTATCGATTTATTCGATAATTTGTTTCATTTACACGTTCTGTGTTTTTACTTTTAACGTTAATAGACCAATCATATACGTGTTTATAATTATTGCTATTAACGTTTTTCTTTTGGTTTTTAATTAATCGATTATTATTAAGACACATATTATACGCTAATAACTTTTTATCGATAACGTATTATCCGTTATTGTTACAATAATAGAAAAGTATAATAAAAGAAACAAAAATGACGACGTTTTGTATATTTGTTTTGGAGAACACGCAACGTGATAATCAATTATCATTTTTGTCAAAATAGATTTGAATTCGTTAACGAGCTTCTTGAATACGAATTCGCCAGTTGTTTTTAATTAAGATACGATAACCCTTATAAAATTGTTTTACGAAATTACTAAATATATATTGCGATAACACAAAGCATCCATCCATACACGTACATTTGATACAAATTTGATACAAATGATAACGTAAAACAAATACCGAAATAGTTTTCAGATTTTTAAAATTGGACCGCAAAAATAGTAGGTTTACTTTAATGTACTTTTTGCGTTCAAGAAAATATTTTTCTATGAGTTCCAATAAATAATTGGAAGACGCTCTTTAACGAGTAATGATCGATTACAACGCACACTCAAACCACACGCCTGTATGCGTTTATTAAATTGCCTATACGTAACGCCTTAAAAATCAGTTTCCCGGCACTTTTCAATCAATATTTTTAAACGAATAACGCTAAACACGCGAAATTGTCAAGAAGAAAATCGTTAAACAAATCTCCGCAAAATAGGTGTATTATCATTTTATTCGGTAGTTAGAATTACTATACGAATTTTTATTGAATCACATTCACGAATTTCCTAAAACACTAGTCGATATTTTCTTTAATTATAAAAATATATAATAAACAAAAAACGCTTATCAAATATGAAAACCCAATATATTTCTATAACATAACGCGCCTTTTTAAAATTAAACAGTGGTACGTAATACACTAATAAACTAATGTTTGTTTATACCTTCGGTTGTTTAGTTGCCTACCAATACCAATAAAAGGCGTTTCACTAAACCAAAATTATGAACCTAACCAAATATTATTTTTGTACAAGTTCAAGAATAAATTCGATGTTCAACTTCAATAATTGCTATATTCTATACGTAATAAATATACTGAACTAATCGTAAAACAGATATTTAATTCAAACAAGAACAAACCATAAATCTATTATTACAAAAAATTTCACAAATAACCGATATATCATATTTATACAAAAAATATTGAGTTTCAAAACGCCTGGTAAAATGTTAACAATAGAGATTTTGTATTATTGACGAGTTAATATAGTTATGGACGATTTCAGTATATATGCGTATTCAAGTATTTTATTAGCCATATTTTGGGAAACACGTGTGCATTAAATGATCGCAGGACAATAATTGTCTGACATTAAGTTGGTAAAAAATTGAAAAGTAAATGACTAAAAAAAAACAGAAAAGTTACACGTATGATTTATAGGAAAAAAAGAAATATTCAAAAGAACTCCGAAAAGAAAAAAATAGATGAAAATATTTTAAAGGTGTATAAAAATAATTTTAAAACAATTAATGTATATTTTTAGTTCATATTGGACGGTGTTTTCCGTATTACGACAAATAAATTATTTTCAGATTTTTCCAGTCGTTTAATAAATGTTTTTTGTTTATTAAAATATTACAAATAAACGAAGATATTTTTATTAATTTAAAATGAAATATATTTCGGTTATTTAGACGCAATTATTAAAAATAAATATTCTCGGAGATTTAAAAAATTCGAGCGTTCTAATTATTGATTGTAGCTATTGAATTATTAATTTAATTTAATTAAAATTGATCGTTTAGATATTGAATAAATATTAGGACTAAACGTTCTAACATGGGCTTAATCATACTATATATCAAAAACATTTCAATTTAATTTGTATTTAAAAAATTAAACGATAATAAAATTTAATATTACTAAAATGTCGAACAACTAATAAAATTTAAAGAATTTCTTTTTAAACAGATTATTAATAAATATATGATTTAATGGTATTGCTATCGTATTCAAAATAAAAATTACAATATTTGTCGAACATCATAGCTAAGTGGTTTAATTTTTTTAAAAACATTTATTAAATTTAAACCTTTTTTAACACGTTATCGGCAATACACTCACTGACCCGGAATGCCTGAAGGCAGTCACCATCAATTATTGAAAAACAAAATATAAAAACGGTTTAACAAAAACAATAATCTTTAATGAGAAAAGCGAGCAACGTTAGCTATCCCCACGGTTTTTACCTCACTCCTCCGTATATTAAATCTAATTTACAATAGTTCCTTAAAACTACCACTTCTTAAGAACTGTCGCATGTAAGGTGGGCAGTGACAGCACCTCAGACGGCTCCACTTACATGGTCCATTATGAAAGAAATGCGCATGATTTTATTGTGACGTGACTATTCATCGCAACGGGGTAAACCCGGTCGGGAAATGTGGTGGGTAGTGGACACAGTCAGTCGCCAGTTTGCTTCGAGTAGTCAGATTGACATTCGTGGCACATGGGTTGGTTACATATGCGTAAGATCTGCGTGAAACTTGTGTTGAAAATGTTGACGAAAGGCCAGAAAGAACTTCGAGTTTCGAAGTTGCCTGCTCCCAGCCACACGGCCTTCGTCGTTACCAGCTTCCTGGCCCGTAACAATAACAATATAGTGTATGAACCGTACAAGTTTTTATTCATCGATAAGTTCACAAATGGCCGAAAAAATGTCGACGCTGAACAGCAAAGTGGACGTTCAATTGGAGTTTCAACGCTGATGCTCAAACACAGTGTTGTCGACAGTATTTTGGGACATAAAAAGTTTGACCCTCTGTCATTATCTCGAAGATAGATATACGGGGTACGCCTCAGAATTACACTCGCAAATTAGACAGAAATGACGTGGATACTTGACGAAAGGGATGATTCTTCAGTAGGACAATGTCATCCACTACAGCGCTAGGATGATGCAAAATCTGTTATAAAAAATGAGCTAGGAAATCCTTGTATACCCTTCCTACAATCCAGACTTGACACCTTCTGATTTTCATTTGTTTGGGTCGCTTAAAAATTGTTAACGCGAAAATATTTTTCAAAATAACGAAGAAGTCGAAGAACGGGTAAAACAGTAATTTCGAAACCAGCTTTAAAATTTTTTTACTAAAATCACACGAAGCCTCGTTGACCGGTAGGATAAATTTATTCGTGTAAATGAAGATTACGTAGTATAAATTGATATAAACGTAATGTTAACATATTCGTCAATGAAGATTTTATAGCAATTTGTTTGTTTAATTATTGAACAATCCTCGTCGTATCTTGTAAATTTTATTTAAATATACGAATTTTTCTATTTTTAACACGCGTTGTAATCTTTACTTTCTGGACATTCCTCTTACATTATTTATGATTTATTTAATTGAGTTTTTGTCATTCAGTCCCTGGAGCATTTTTTCTTCGGGCATAATTTTCCTCAGATCCGACTCGCACCCTTGGTTAATCGCGTCTATTTGGATTAAATTGACATACGGCCGGGTCGAGAATAATTCCATAAATTTTTTCACATTGCGGGACCTCGGGATCATCGGCCCCAGGAACTGCAGCCGCGAAATATTTTCGTACACCACCGAACGATATCCTGTTGTCCTGATCTTTGTCGATCTTCACGAATCGTACGTTGTATTCCTCTATATTCATCAGTTTGTTGTACATGTTGTTCCGCCGGCTCATCTAAATATATACTAATTTGCAATCGAATAACTTATTATTGCAACGTTCATAGGCACCAATAGTACATGAGGTCTCCAAGGCTTCAGTTTCCTAACCTATGAGATGGTTTAGTAGGGACCATGCTTTCCATGACTTCGTGGATACAAATGCTTCGTATTTTTTCATCGTGTGTCTAAATAGTTTTCATATTTAAAAATAGAATGCAAAATTCTTAAGTCTAAGATAGAATTAAAGTTACCTTTTCGCCTCATTCTATCAATGAACATTGCACGACATTCGTAATCCTTAATTATGTATTAGTCCTTTTTTGACAACTTAAACTGTGTGAGACCAAGATAAAGACATTATCTACAGCTACACGTTACTTGATTTCACGATTACAAAAGAAAAGTGTACTCAAAGATCGAAAACTTCGTAAAATAGTGTACAATTATATAACGCGAGTAATTTTTTTAATGAAATTATTTTGTTAAACGATACTATTACTTTAGGTCGCTAATGCCGTACGCTTATGTATATATATATTGTTTTCTTTTTATTAAATTTACCAGCTACCGAAATCGTTTTTTTTTTTGGTTTGGGGATGTTTTAATTATTTTATACGCATAATAATCATAAATTTACAGAATAATAACGTCAAACGATTGGTTACGTTGTTCTGAAATATATGACCTACTGTGAAAATAAATATATGGCAACAGCACTGAGCGCCACATAACCCCTAATTATTCCCAAATGTCTACAGGGAGGTCTAACCAGAAGGTCACGCATATATCGTATAATATCTTAATAGTCGGTATTCTTTTTGTTTTCTCGAAAATACGATTTATAACGTTAAGATCATGACAGCGAGACCTACAAAAACATATGCTATATATTATACGTATAACATAGTTAGTTTTTTTTATCGAAACTGTGTTTCGTATCAATTATATTTAAATATGACATCTGTTTAAATAATATACGTGGTCACAACGAATAATTTATATACGAAGATAAACGTGTGAAAAAGACGTCTTATCTATTAAAATACATACGAACAAAACAATGTCTGACCTTATATGTCGTAGTAAATCAAAAATTTTAATTTTTATGTGTGTGTGTGTGTGTATATGTATATTTTCTCTCCCCCGTCAGGGTTATTCTTTTCGTACGAAATTACGAACATATGATACATTAAAAAAACCGAATGCTCTTAAAAGAGTATTACTCGTCGCGAAATACGCAAAACACGGATAAAAATTATCTATAATTTCTAGAGACTTTGAATGCGAATAGTGGATTCTACAATTCTGAAGTCGATCGAAAACGACTAGTTAACCGTTAGCATACCGTAATAGAAAGAACCTATAAACGAATACATTTTTAATTCTCTTAATAGCGCGTACTGTAAAATCTCGGCGTGTGAAATAACAAAATAATAGGTAAACAACAAAAATGGTATTTATAATGATTATGTACAATTTTATTATTTATAGGATTGCGTACGTTTAGAGAAAACGCGATATTCCAGAAATTACAATAATATTACTCGCCTTCCATTTATGAAACATTTTATAATTTATTTTTATTTCGTTCGACGTGAAAACAAGTTTTTCAATAAATTATAAATTCAATTGCTCGTCTGTTTAATAATCTGCAATTACAGCGACGTGCGTGTTATATTTCACATTGCGTTAAAACTGAATGTAAAATATTTAAATATATATTAAATAGCTTCTCAAGTTCGTTAAACTAAGCACATCGTGTTTTTTTTTATCGAAAGAGAACTCGTATATATAATTATAATCTGTGTGTAGTTCAAACAAATGTATACAAGCCGTATATACTATTATCTATTATTATATACTATTAATATGACGAATTTGTAAATGATTTTTAAATTCAATTCTTGGTATTAATTGTTGTGTTCGGAATGGAACCCGAAGTCGAATATAATTATTTAAAGAGAAATTAACGATATTCAATAACCATAGTCACACGCAAGACATATTTAATGAATCACAATGGCAATAAATGGCTTTTGTATTAATTCTTTGTTATTGAGCAAACAAGAATGTACGAACCAATATCGATGGAGTCGACGCAATTGATTATCGTCAATTAGTTTACTTGTGGCCTGTTAATAAATGAACGAACAATTCGTCGTTGGCCACCCAAGTTCGGTGTGCAGCGAAAAAACAAAATCGGTCGAACGCCGAACGTTTATAAACGATTACACAATTAATTGTAACAAATTTCAATGGTGAACAAGTCGATTGTCGTAGCGTGCAATTTAAATATTAAATGGAACGTTGAATTATTAACATTTATGAGAAGGAATATGTAAAAAACGACGAACGCTTAAAAGAATAATCTACAAAGACACGCAACAAGCGAGAAATAAGAATACAATTTGAAATAAGATATATTCGGAAGAAAAAATTGGAAAACGAATAATTAAAAACAATAAACCAATTATAAAAAATTCGAAACGAAATATTCGATCGAATGATGTTTTCGAAACGGAGCGAATGACAATGTAATGTAATAAAACGAAATAACGTATAGAAAAAATGAAAATCGTACATTAAACCGATATAATAAGTACTTGTGGATTATACAATTATTTTCCAACGATTGCAAAAGACATTTTATAATTCAAATGGAAAAACTATAAGAAACACATATCGAACAATCCAATTGCAAAACATTTTGACAATAGAACGAAAATCAATCTTTAAATTAGTTACATAATTGAAAAATGAAAAAAATTGTATAGTCAGTAGACGATTAGTCGAAATTGAAGTATAAAATAAAATTTTGATTCATTACACAAATTGAAATCAACGAGAACTAGTTAAATAGATAAACTAGTATTATCGAAATATCATTGAAAACACGAATTTTTTTAAATATAATTTTACTCTCCATATACTTTCACGAATACCATCAAAGTGCTAACTTAATTATCGTGTTGATCGTAGGATCGTAGGGAAGTAGGATCGATAAAATTTACTTTGTCGTAATCAAATGTTTATAATTTAAACTAAATAATTCTAGCCTATGATCGAAGTTTAATACAATTCAGGGGGGGTGATTAAAGTTTTTCGTTACGCGATTTTTTTAGGAATTACGTGAAAACAATTAATTCAAACATTTAATCCGCGTAAGCTTTAAACGTTTAAATAATTTTTAAAACGTTTAATGAAAATACGAAATTTTTTTCCGTTAAAATAATATGTATCTGTCGATGTCGTGAAACACTGATAGCAATATTTTAAGTCACCACGTCTTTTTATGATAATTAATCCACCTCCTAATAATTTAAGATACTATCTAAGTGCAAGATTATGCTTAAAAATGACTATGCCTCACAATTTTACGAGACGTAGGCACTTAAATTCGTTTTTAATTTATACTTATACGATTTTGCATACCGGAGTACTGTTATAAAACGTTTAATTGTTGATACAAGATTATCTACATTTTTATGAGGCTAGAATTTTATTCCGCTAATCATTAATTGTATGTGTTCCACGCTTCATTTTATATTCAATTTATAAATTTGGGTGACTCAAAGAATGCGTTTTAATTATCCATTTATTTTTTCTAATTTATTAAAATTTCCGTCAATCGTTTTAGACGTTTTACAATTTAAATTTTATTCAAAATCCAATTGACCGGAGACAAGATAGATAAATAATTTATATAAAATACAGTTTGCAATGGTGTACTTAAAATTTCAGTAAATTACACATTAGCATAATATTTATTTAGTTATTCTACATAGTTTATAGTTCATATGCTTAAATGAAACGGCGTACCTAAATATAATGGCGAAGGAATGTGTTTTGTAACTGTTGACCTGATCGTAAAGTAAAATTAGCTCCTTTACATTCGTGCACACCTTAATGAAAAACTATAATAGTGCCACGACTTATTACGACAGTTTTAAAACAACGTTAATTTATTATTTTAAAACTTTTCGAATTCGTGTTTTGCGAACATATTAATTATCCTAGGCCTAGATACTATACGTAAGAAAAATGCGATCCTAAAAACGGTTCGAATAATTTTAGCTTAATATTTATATTATATCGTATTAATATTGCGCCCGTGTATACGGTAAACAACATTTTTTTCAACTATAAAATGTATTCTCTTTTTATCTGCGTATAGATCAATATGTATTTTCGAGTTTATGTTGTCATAAACATAAATTAACTAAAAAATTACACGATTATATTTAAAATGGTGGTTTTTTTGTATGTAATATATAAGTTTGTGCTACTTTTTTTCGTGTGAAAAAAATTACTATCACCCATGTTTGTATGAATGCAAAGCCTAGTTTTTTAACCCCTTTTTCCTCTAATTAAACGATTTAATGGTATTCTCTATAAGTCGTTGTATGAATAAATTATTTTACATTTTTTGTTTGTTTTAAATATCACACTGTAAAACACTATAAAATAACGGACATATTCAGTATCAATCGCGTACATTGTATAAACGTAGCACGTAACGTGCCGCTTATAATATATCTACGTAAAACATATTTTGTATTTTCTTTCGTGTCGTGTTATTTTTGCAAACATCGTGTTGCGATGCTTTTCAAACGACAACAGTCAGTTACTCGAAAAAAGACCGAACAATCGAAGAGAGAATAAGAGAGTTTTTATTTTGTAGTCGAACAATTAGTAAACAACATTTTACCGGATCGTCGCAGACGCGGAAAATGTAGATTTGTGAACATACCGAGTGAGCGCCAGGCCGTTAAATAACGAAACGTTGATTTCTAACGAGGTATTTCGGAATCTTCCCAAAACTCGAGTTTGAGGCGTCATTGCAAGAGGAAGTAAAACTTGAGAAAAACGAATAGAAAAAATAATTTACTACGCCAAAAGGCGTCGGCACGTCTTCGAATGACCACGTAGCCAACGTGATTTATGGAAATTTCGTTCGAATCGTCGGTTAAGAGATTACACCGCCGACTCACGCCTAAGAATACACCTAAGTGGCATAAAGCGTACAAAAAAAAACCGTTATGTTTATCCGATCGTAGCAGCGTGATAATTGTACGTACAAGAGTTGTAATAGAAGACAATTTCTATACTTAATCCAAATAACCACTCGATAAATGGACTTACTGAAAATATGAAACGCGCCCACGTCAACAAAAATCGATAAGAACGAATTATAAAACGAACAGTAATTTATTACTACATATTTAAAAACATATATCCAATTCAGTAGCTTTAAATGTAACGAACATTTTTACATAGGCGTCTGTATTGTGTTTCAATGTAAACATAATAGTCAATAACGATTACTCCATACGCGTGTCTTTTTGATCTTGTAATTAAATTTAATTAATTGAACAAGTAGGCTTGACTTCACAAGCCCTTCCTTCGTCGTGTTTATCAATTTACATTTTACGCTCAAACTTTAAAAATAACGCGATAACATTCGTGAAATACAATTTTCGAACCATACTAAAACGAAAATGTTGTTTTCCAACAACAATAATAAAATAAAATACATTTGCACATTTACACTTTAACCCAAACAAATAAGAAAACGCGTAACATTCTCATCAAATTAACGTTGTGAATAAAATAAAATATTAACGAAAATGTATTATGATTCATAAAACTGACACCTAGTGGTGAGTTAATATAAATCTTAGAATATGACTAAATATGATACGTACCTTATCTATAAAAGTATATAATTTTAAACTTTGTATCCAAATCACACAAGTAATATGACTAATAACTATAATTTTTGATTCTCTGGGTTTTATAGTTCCCTCGTCGGAATCGACTATGGTAAATTATTATGAGAAAATAACACATCGCATAATACACTTAAATTATATATTTCGTATTCGGTATTTTGTGGTCCGCTCTCGTATCAATACTGAACGCAAATTATTTATCGACGATTGAATGACAGCTCGAATGATTGGTTTATCAAAGACTTTTCATTTAACATATTTGTGACAATAAGTAAATAAATATAACGAACAAGACGTGCTTTATAAAAGGATGTTCGTCGCCTTTAAGAATTTTATTTAAAATTAAAAATTATGTTGTTAGGTAAAAAGTTGTTGATATTAAGTTGAAACGTCGATTTATTTATATAAAATAAAACGAAAAATACTCGTAAATACTTAGACGAATACGTAAACTTGAGCTACAGCACCGAATGATCGGAAATCTTTTTTTTTTATTAAAATTATTCACAAATTACTTATGAACTTTTCCGCCCCAATAAAATAAAGAATAAAAAACAATTATAAATCCCTCTGTAACATATTATCGAAATCGAATAATATACATTATTCACAATACACTACATTTACATTTTTAATAAAACTGTCGTATCGTTATTATAACTAATGACATATCGCATCCTCAATTAGTTTTCTAAGATGTGTCCCTTTCTTCGCTTAACTATTTATAATATTATATACGTCAATCATCCACGTGGATAAGGTAATTTTATAAAATATACAACAATAACAATAATGATACTAGTTTCATAAATAATAATAAATACCTATAAATATAAATAAATGTAACACAATTATAGCGTTATTATAATTACAATTAATTTTCAAAAAACTATCGTGTAAATTTTTTACACAAATTAAATATTGAAAAAAAATTCGATATTATATCTTTTATAATAAACACATTTCACCTGTATTTGACACTGCAATATAATTTGCTGTTGTGGGATATAAATAATAAATATAGAAGAAATCGTCTAGACTCTTTTTTTTCTTCTTTAACTTTTAACCTCCATATCAATAATTACGTATACGTACATTTACCATCGCGTAACAGTTTTTTCAGTCAATAATTACTCAAAACAATAAGTTACAAAAAATAAGTGATGATAATAATATAATAGGAAATTATCTATTTTGAAATGCAATAATTATTTATAATATAATATATACCTCGATTTACATATTGTTATTTTATCGAATTTCATCGCTTATATTATCATTCTTATTATTTTTTCACCGACTCATTTTTATTTACATTAAACATAAAATATTGTAATCGATCGTCGAGTTATAAATTAAAGATAGGCAATATTTTCATATTTTCGATATCATCAAATATCTCTATTACATAATGTACACAACCGCGTGTCAGATGTCACATTTCGGAATTAATTAATATTTTTTAAAATTAAAATCGAAAAACTAAAGTATGTCTTTAGGATTTAAATAATAAACTTTGAATAATTATACTAAATCCTTAATATATACTCGTTATTCTTTTAATAGGTCCGTATTAAGTAGGTGGGTAGATAGGCAAGTAACATGAGGTGATTGCTCTGAGAGATTCAGTATTCATATTTATATTATTGAACATATATGGTTATTTGTTAAAAATATTACGTCATCGTAAATAATAAAAACGTAATATTCTTATCAGTTATCATTGTTTAATAATTTGAACAATAATGTTTGTACTCGTTTATCCAATTCTTTATCAATAAGATAATCGACGAAAGTAAAAATAAATAATATTCACTGCGTTGAAGTTTAAATCGATGAATTAATTTTTTTTTGAAAAGACGTGTTTTTTAATAAACACATTTTAAGTAATTTTGGAGAATATCTCGTTAGAGCTGCTTAAGTGAGAAGAAACATAAATATTCTACCCTCGCGTCAAAATACTATTTTTTCTTCAATATAAACAACTATGTAATATTTATAAAAAATCGTCTATATAAAAGTTTTTGATAAAAGCGGATAAAATACTAAAAATCTTTCTCGATCTCAATTTTTCAGAACGTTCGTAATGAACGAAAAATAAAACCATACCTTAGATCGATTGAGTGCGTTGACAGTTTAAACGTCGAAAGAGACAACTGCGAGTATTAATTATGACAATGTAACGAATGAATTATGATGACGAAAATGTAACATTAAGAACAACCTAAAATCATATCCAATATTTTTTTTATATATTTTTTAATGTAGAATAAATTACTAATCATACGTGAAGCGTTATGATATTTGTTGTCCCAGGGCGACAACTTTCTAATTACAACTCTGCTCAATCAAGAAAAAACTGTTGTTTTAATCAATTATATTCGTTTCTCTTACGTACCAATATTTTGGTTTGAGCTATTCTTCATTGCTCAACGCTTATACAAAAAAATTTTACAGTTTACTATTGCGAAACGGATCGTTTATAGGTTCTTCCATTTTGTATTCAAATTGCGGAATTAATTATAATTTATTACAATTATTACTACAAAACTGAGAACCGCCAAAGTGAACTCAAATAGAGGACAACCTTTGATTTATCGATTCAATTTTACGGCGTTTCGTTAATTATTATACACTCATTTTCGAAGCTCGTAATTTTCGCGTAGTTTCATCCATCGAATGATATTGCTTTATGTTATACATACGATTATTTCTCGCTCGTGTTTACCTTCTAAACGTCGTCTAACGTTTTGTTACGTTTCAATGTAATTTTTCTCATTCCGTGTATCGGCTGATGTCGATATACAAAATACCTAAATACGTTCGACAATAATATTTGTACACTTATTCGTTGAATGTCAATAGAAACGTTGCATTAATCATATTCGTATTTTAATTTTCAATCGTGGCGGGTATTGTCGATATTGCGGAATATTGTCGTATTTATTTAAGCTAATATGTCACGCCAACTCTACCAAGTTATACGGATCTAAAATTGAAAATCACCTTCACTTATTAACATTCGGCTAACCTACATTTAATATGTTATTTAAAGGGATCAATCGTCATTTATCACAGACATGAATCTCTCTTGGACACGAACGATATAACCTAACCGTTTTTATTTTCGTACGCAGATATTACGGCGATCGATTTTGGTGTTTATATTCGCTAATTTCTTTTCGATATTGTTAAACGATCTCGCCGTTATAAATTGAACACTACGAGTCCGTTTCGAACCACTAAACGAGTCGTTTTTCACCGTCTTTGTATTACTACAGACAGCTGAACATCAGGTAAACGGAGCATATATACTTAACAAACAGTAAACCGTCCAGATGGGCAACCTCATTACCCACAAAAATACGCAGCCCACTTTTGAAAATCGATATTTTTATTGATCATTCGGGTGGGGGGGAGGGTTGTATATATCACTCGATACGAGTATATATAAAGTAATTATCGTGCGGAAAAATCGAACTACGTAAGAAGAATATATTCGTAGAATTGCGTACAAACTACTATTCGGACTACTGACTTCCTTATAAAATATTAGTAAATAATTCCATTGTAATATTTGAATAAAGTCCACTAATAATCGATCGTCCGTACTAATAGTTATAAACATAAACATACCGTTCTCGTAAACTTACGGTTTTATGTATGTATTCAAATACAATACTAACGCGCGTGATTTAAATATTATATATTATACAATAGACGGAATTTAAAACCGTAATTGTCTCGAATTCGAGATTTGATTGTAGTTCCACATAATTTATGTGATACTTATAATGTTATGTGCGTTTTTAAATCGTCGAACTGAGTCGAAATGAAATTCAATAAAATATTTATTGTTCGATCTTCGTCGCGAGTGCCGTAATGCTTAATTCAACGGTTTAATATTAAAATAACTATGCTATAGATAGCTTAAAACGCGATCGAAATAATCAAAGACGTTTTTCTTTTTAACTATTTATTCGACTAAATAATTATGTTCCGTGTTTTTGAATAAATATTTTCCGAATAATTTTTACAATTGAGTAAAGCGCTTTAATTACAATAAACGTTAGTATCTTGCGGTTATAATTTAGAAATGAAATAATTTTTCGACGCGCCTTTGAAACTCTTAAACGTATATCAAATATCGGCACAGTACGCGAGGGATTAAAATTAAAAAATAACAACCAAAACTATCGAATAAAGTTTAACGTCGAAATATTTATAACAAGATTTATTTCGTATTCATTTTTCTAATAATTAAAAAGAAAATTGCAAATTCGAAGTATATATTTAATACTAAATCGATGGAAAAATCGGAAAGTATAAGATAAATTACTGGCGTAGAAATAACGCGTCCCCAACTCTATTTAACTCAAACAACGAAATAAATTCCGAACATTTTTCGAATATTTTTTAGGTAATTTTCTTTTTTTCGGTTGTCACGGAAATCGTAAGATAATGCCGATAATACGTCGCGAGTTATACCTAATCCGTTTTCTAAATAATGGCATATCAAATGCGTATTGAACAAAAGAACAATGAACCAAACGGGTTGGCTGTGTTGTACAATGAACGAAGTATACTTGATTTTATATAAACCGTAGTATGGGCATGAGGGTAATGTATTGACGATTTCGATCTCCATCCACTAAAATTTATTAGGCGGTCGTAGCGGCGTGTGGGAAGTATTATAACTTGGGTTCGATCCACACGGTTCTACAGTTTTCATTCAAACCGAAAACCGCCAGATTGGCTATCAAGGATTCCGATCTAAATTACGCGTTCCATTAAATATTACATTGTGTAGTACCTCTACACTTCCTAAACGTCAATATCGTTTCGATTGAAACGAGAAATTAGAGATGTGAAAGGCGATTTCGGATTATTTTTTTCTCGTAGGTTTCTACAAAAAAAAAGAAACGCCCTGAGCGCGTACAGCATACTGGTCGCGCAAAACGTCGACGTATCGATCGCAGTTCTCCCGTAGCGTACTTACGTGTCAACGTACACGTCGTGATTTTCCACCGTCTTAAGGTATATTATCGTCGATGACTGGAGAAAAACTGTTGGACAATTATAACATGCTCGCCGGTAACACAATGGCCACTAAGCGACCAATTGCAAGACGCGCAAGACGGCGGGTAACCGAACAAAAGTTTCAGACGCGATCCGTTATTATTATTATTATTATTATTATTATTATTATTTCGTCCGTATACACGGCGTGGTGTATCATTAACGATAACGTGTAGTTCGTTGTGTAATATATTTTTAAAGACCACGTCGGAGATCGATGCGCACGATAGTATACGGTTTTTTTTTATTCTTTATGAATTAATTACGCGCGTAACTATGTAATTTTTATTTTAACAATAACAGATAGCGATTATTGTTGTTGGTTTTTTTTTACTTTTCACGGGGCTTTTTGAACGAACATATTTAAAACCGGCTCGCGTGCACGAAAACGTGCGGAACGTCGTTTCCTTCGTCGATTACACTCCAAATCGTTTCGCGAACGTAATATTATACGTCATCTCGGAGAACGAACGGTTGGATGTGTCTACACGGTTCTATGAGAACGAGGGTGAATAGCGAATAAGGGGGCGGCCGTAAACGATTCGCACCGGCCGAATTCGCGAATATTCTATAGTTCGCATATGTCGTTTCTGGAAACATGAGGTTTGGTAGGTGTTTCGCCTCCTTTCGACGTTTCATTGTTATTCCGATGCCGTGGTGTTTTGACGCCTGAATAGAACTCGGCCGAATATTACGGGTTTTTTCCCCCGTCCATGTTCATTGATCGTTTATAACGCGATTCGAGAATTACGTTGTTAATTGTCCGCCGGATTGTTTTCAGCGTGGGCTGTTCGTATTATTTCTGGTATCGCATCCCACCTGTCCTTAACCGGAATAACCCGTAACGCGAACAACATTTTTAAATTATGCTCCACCAGCGTTCGAATGTGTTCACCTTTTTAAAACGATTCGGAACGATTTCAACGATAACGATGTCGAATAACGTAAGTCTAAAAAAAACTGAAAACGATGTGTGTATATATATATATATACTCGTATATTTCGGGAGTTTATACTTCGTTGACATTTTATACGTTTTAACGTTATTGACTGTCTGGCGCTGAGAACGATCGCAAAATGTAAAACTTATTAAACACGTGGGATTGAAAAACGATATTATACCAAACGTTATCATTTGTATACGTTTTAAAGTCGAGCTGATCGAAACGATATAAAAATGGATTTGCGTGGCTAGAAAATGGCGTATTTGTGTATGCCGTATGCAAATGCGTTGATGAAATTAAAAGCGAGCTGAAGATATAATCAAATACTTCCATACACAATAAATTACAAAATGCCGTAATTATTCCATTCCAGCTTTTTTTTCGATTAATTGTCGAATAAAATATTCGTGTAACTGTATCTGTCAAACGTGTACTATTAAATATTAAATGTATGTACGAACTTCAAACGATTCCTCTTCTAACGCGTTATCAGATTATTAATCCGAGTATCGTATATTTTATTTTCCAAAATATCCGAGTACGAGTATTCAAGCGTTTTTAAGAATATTTCGCTTATGATGAATACAGTAAATATTAAACGTTCTTTTCAATTATTGTTGATAAAGCGTATATATTTCGTTGATATTCGTGATAATCATAAAATAACAACATTTGCTGGCTTTCCAAATCTCGCGTGTATTGTTAACGGTCGTGGCGAGCCAATTAATTACGTCGTCTATTGTATTAATATATTTCAATGGTATGTGCTAAGTGCTATGTGCCGTACACATCGCGATGAAAGTATATTTTAAAAAATGTACAATATATGTACGGTAAATACGACGTTTATGGTGCAAAGACGAAAATCTCCGACGGTAAATTAAATAAAAAACGCGTCTTGCACGCGTCAGTTTTCAAGTAAATGACCTAAGCTTGGTTCGTCATGCGAGTCGTGATCTCTCTCCCGTAACACGTTTATACTGTTGCGAATGAAAACACAAGTTCATATTTTTACGGCGTATTATTGTACATTTCGCGTTATTACAATCTTTACGCATTTTTAAAGCGTATTTTATTTATTCTAATTAAATTTTCGACTATTCGAGGCGTATTTCGTTGTTTCGAATTTTAAATGGACGACAATCCAAATGTTCAACGCGATTCAAACTAAAGTAAATATATACGTTTCGTATTTAATCGTTCGATTTTAATATATTTTTTTCGGTTTTATAGATTAATAATAAATACTTCGATGAAACGCGCAATTTCTCGTTGTTTCTTTTTATTATTAATAATATCGAAATAATTAATTTTTTCCAACCAATTCGTTAATATGACATATTGATTTTAAACGTACATGAATTATAGCACATCCAAGTATATTTTACTACGTAAAATACTTATTAACTTATAAACACCTCGCACGGCTTAAAATTAAATTTAGTTATCTTCATTAGTTTAATTTATTCCGTCAATAATTTTAAACATTAAACGAAAATCAATATTCTGTAATATTAATCTAGAAATTGTCTAGCGATTAAATTTATTTAAATTGCTTCTTCAAATATTTTAGTGTTCCTAAAAAGTATTGAAATGTTTCTCGAGTTTTCTTAAAAAAAATGATCTATTTGAGTGAATAACCAACACTTAAATAATTTAATTTTTTTTTATAAATACGTAGCGTACATCGATAACGTCGACAAACTAAGAAAAACCAATACTTTTCGACGTAAATAATAATACTGTAATGACCGCAAACGTTGGTTTTATTGAAATATGTTCTTGTACATTTAAACGTCAAAACACATTTACAATCGTTCTATGTTCCAAAAAGTGTAAAAATTTTTTGTACTTTCGTAGTATAATTTACAAACGTATTTCTACCGTGTAAATACTATGTACATTCGTCATTAGGAATATTGAAATAAAAAAAAAAAAACAGGAAACAGGCGATCCATTATTGGATTATTGAAGATAACGATTTCGTTACATTCGACGTATTTACGCGTATTTATTTGAATTGGATATTTTTCGTACGTTTAGACTACGCGTGTTATATTCTATAAATGAACACAATTTGGGATCCGCAAAAGTCGCACGATCGAAATGTCTATTGGTCCGTTAGTTCGAGAATTTTTAATCGTTAGAATATAATCGAATATGCGTTGACTAAACTGCGATTTAATCGGTTTGAAACGTTCGTAATTACGAACCGTCTGTGGAAATGGTCGAATAGTTTATTCTTTCTAATAACATTTTCGTTAATCGTGCGCAGGCGGCTCACGAATGTTAAAACTCGAAGAAGAACGCGTACCTATTTATTTCACAGGAAAAGCGATTAAAATGCAATCGGCACAGCTTGTTAGCATAGCCATACAAACAGATACGCGTTTGTTCCAAATACGACGTGTTAATGTGTGTGTATTTTTACACGTCGAACAATGGTGTCGTTATAATACGCGTACTTTAAAATCGAAGTAACTAATCCAACGCGAATAGTTGTATGGGTACTTCGGAATAAAGGAGGTGTATACGCCGCGTGTGCAACGTGTATACGTAACAGGTTAAAGGTTATGCTGTTCGACGTTTTGAATAAAATAACTCGCTCGTTTCGTTTAACACACACACACACATATATATATATATATATATATATATATATATTTGAAATAAATTGTGACGATCACCTAAGGTTTGTACAGCGCACAACTTGGTTACGTACTATTTTATTTTTACGATTACTTTCTTACGACACGTGAGAGCTTTACTCGCGTCGTAATATTTCGAACGTAAAATAAATAATAAAACATACCGTTTGTAGCCAAACGATTTAACGAAAACCAAATCGCGGGTAAAACATCTGTTAGCGTAATTGAGGCTAAGGAACCATTTTATTTAAGTGAACGACATTTTATGAACGTAATTTGAAAAAGAGCGAATAGAAAATTTCCGTACACGTCGGACGAACCAATTGTACTTGTACCGAGTCCCGTACGCATTAAGCACTCAATTTCGACGGACGAAAATCTGCTCGCGGAAGAGTTAATTAATAACGCCGGGAATGGTAAAAAATTTTGACGAAGAATATGGGATGGTTGGTCGATATATACGCGCGTGCGGAGAATGCTGAAAGAACGGTAGAAAAACGTTCGGGAAAAAATATTTTGAACCGTGGACGGGGAGGAATTGATGCGAATTCACCGAAGACCGTTACACGTTCGGTGGAACTCGTTAGTAAACCAAGATGACGTTCGTACCGAATAATAATAATAATAACAACGCGCGATTGTGGTAAGTCGTAGTAATCTGTAACGCGGCGAAGTACCTGTTTAATGTCCCCTACATTCTCGATGACGGAAAGTTTTTTCGAATTCCCCCACCCACCCGTCGAACCGTCGGCGAAAGGTAACGCGGAAGTTTGCGCGTTGGAAATCGGTCGGTAGATGGCGCGGACGTTGGCGGCGCGTACGCGGGGAGGAGACTGTGACGATATTATTTATGTACGCGCACCGGTTGCCGCACGTCCAAGAATGTTATCTACGGCGAGCACGCTGCGATTAGGTAGTACGGTATCGTGCGCGCTGTAAGTGGTACGTGTCTTCGTGGTCGCCGTCACGTCCGGCCGACCGTTGTTTCGTTACAATAGTAAATATCCGTTCGGTTCGTCCGTGGTGCGTTTTCGCGTTGCAACTAATTCGTCGTGTCATGGTCGTTTTATCGCCACCGGTCGTCCGGCCGCGGTACCGCCACTCCATGGCCGTGTAAAGGCTACTTGACACCCCTTATCGATTAAAAAAAAAGAAATCGCGCGCTCGAGCGTGTGTGTGTGTGTGTCTGTGTTCGTGTGTGCGTCGACGGCGGGTCGTTCGTGCAGGTGAAAAACGGACGATGACGATGCCGGGCCACCGGTGGATGTTGGCCACCATGTTGCTGTTGTCGGCGTTCGCGGTATTCGAATCTCAACAAGTGGAGGAACGAGGTGAGCGTTTACGTTTTACCGGAATGGTTACACGATGATCGCGTACCCCGTCCCGGGTATTATTTATTCGCGGTGATACGCTCGTTTGAACACGGTAACGATCCCTATACGCAAACTCTCCACGGCGCCGAGCTGGATAAATAACGACAAATGGTGTCCGCCGAAACGCGACCCCCGCGCGGCATACCGCGAATGTTATCCGAAAACGTGCCGACCCGTTCTTCGGATAACGGACACGTTCCACGCGTACGTAGTACGGCGCACTCGAGATGTATACGCCTCTCGCCGCGGTATTTACCCGCTCGATCGGCTTTCGAACGAATATAATTCGCGAGCGCCGAAAATAGACACGGAGACAAACTTATCCACGTACGGCTTTTCGTTTCACGCGTTTCGCTCTTTATTTAGCGCTCAAAGCTGCTCAACAGCCTGACGATTCGGACGATACGCCGAAAATATTACGCGGTATCAAACGGTAATCGAATTATCGAATTGATCGCTCTCTATTGAAACCTACGTGTATTGTTAACTTCTAATAACGTTTTACTGTCTAAAAAAAAAAAAAAAACGCAACATACGCCAGCGTAATCCGAAAAATAACAAACCGCCCAACCGATAAAATTGTCGTTATCGAAAATATGCGTTCACGTTAATCGGCCGTTTTGACTATATCGTAATTAGGCTATTACTTTTTTAATTTAAAAAAATATATCAACCGTATTGGGTCGTTCTGTATCGTTAGTATTTTTATATATTGGAGTAATTTTTTCACATTTTCGATATCTCAACACCGAAACACGAGTAATACAATGGTTGATAAAATAATTGGTTCTAAAAATTAGTCATAGACCGTAAGTTATTTAAATTCTCGGCGTAATAATCATACTATTTACGTTTTACGCGAGTAGAGAGATAGGTTAAATATACGGAAGATATTAAAAAAGTATCGATTACCTAGTCTATTAAGTACCCAGTAAAAACGTCGAAAGATAAGTTAATGCCGTAATCTAAACGTACTTATTCCACGAAATATATAGACAATAGGTTTACCGAGTATATTACCTAGTCTCGTTTCGACGATTCTCCAAACGCATAATCGAAAAAATTTAGGCGATTTGTCGGGTCGACGTATATCTGATCGACGAAATCAATACGTCCGTATCGACGTAAATATACACGATCGTTGTTAGCCGGTTCGTTTAATCGTTACACACCGGGGCGAACGTATTTATTCGTAAAACGAACTACCCGTAGCCAGTAATTCAAACCCCGCGTTCTCGGACCAATATTTGAATGGCGTGCGCGTCCAACGCGGCGGTCATAAGTACACAAAATACGGTTAACGAACGTCGAGCAAAATATTTTACGATTTGTATTGCGCGTGTACAGCGCGCGCGCGAGGCATAATTAATAAAAGTATTTCTCTTCTTTTAAAAGAAACGATAATTCACGTTTCCATCAGAACGTGCGTACTATGTCGCCGACAGCGTGTTGTGTGTATTTGGTCTCATCGGCGTTCGTGTTCAGGACAAGGTGGGAGGAGGGGGAGCATTTATTCGTCGACGGAGTTTCGCACCGTCCCAACGATATTTCATACAACTTCCTTTGGGTCGTACATGCTAATACAGGTCGCGGCCAAAGACGAAAAAATTTGCATTATTTGTCTTTGGACGCGCAATAATAAACGCGTTCTATTTTTCGAGCGGTATTCTCGGAACGTTTAAACGAATAATAATAATATTAAAAGCGTATGGTCGCCGTGACCGCCAATGTCTAGCAGTACGCATTGTATTGTCACAGCAAGAGGTCTCTCCCCACTCACCTTACCCGCCGCCACACGATCCGAACGATCTAAATTATTATTTTAAACGGAGCTATCAGTGACGCAATCTTGTTCCCGTTCGCATCCCTTCTCGTTCTCAAAACGACAATATTCCGCGGAGCGGCTAGACAATCGAAACCAGTACGTCGTTTTTATAAAATATTTCGTTCTCTTTTTTTTTTTAATTTTATATTAACGTCGGAATGGTACTGGTTTTTTTCCTTCTTTTTAATAAGCCGTCGAATTCGTTAAACGGGCCGTCTTGTATTTAAACGTTCCGGTTGTACAATTTCGGCGCGTTTTCCGAACGCTCGCGCGAATAACGAAACGTATTTGATTTACGTTCGCCGACGGTGTACAATTTTCCAACGAGCAAACCGCGCACGTAAAGAGTTGTTAGCGGACGATATATGTTTCGTTCTTGATTGTAAATCATTTTTCGTCGTTATTTGGTCCTCGTAAAACACAACACACGTAACGGAACAACGCGTAGACGAACACACCGCGAAACGTGTATTTGTTCCGCGCACGCAAAACGCAATTCGTGTACACCGACGAAAACGCAAAAACGAAATTTCGAGCGTAACGGCACAGCGTATCCATAAAATATGAATATATATACGTACCCGTGTACCCGGTGTCGCATTACACACGACACGATCCACGGAAGGGATTATAAATACGTGTTATCGATTTGTCAAGACGTTCGCACGTTCGAAACGTCGGCGTTTTATGGAACGCGTAAGTGAATTCGCGAGAAATGGGCGAATACAACATTGGTCGTTCGGAACGGCGAATATTTCGAACGCGGCGTAAACCGTGTCGTGATTTCCGCGTAACGTTGCATTACGGCGTGCTACACAGAATCGGTACAAGCGACGAACGAAACGATAAAGAAATTGTTTTCCAATCGTAACGAACGGCCGACGGCGGTCGCCAATAGGAAATACGGATGGCGCGGTAATAATATTATTGTTTCCACGAGCGGCACCGGCCCGGTGTCCGTGTCCACTCGTCCACGTCGCGACGTGCGCGATAAGCCGCCCGCAGAGTTTAATAGGACAGCTATAATCGTCGTTCTCCGTCGCGCGTCCTCTCCAAACCGCCGCGACGTTTCCGTGATCGTCCGTCGTCCCTTCGGCTATATTACGTACCCGCGCGGTTCACACATAATAATAATAATAATAATAACAACGACAATAACGGCGTACGTAGCACGGGCGGGCCCTTTTCGGAAATATCGTTGAGCCGTCGACGGTTTTAATTATTGGAACCGGACGGACGTGAACGCGACGACGCGCATCCGAGGTGTACGATTACCGTTTTTATTTCCTCCGCGGTGCGTGGCCGGAGGGCGCGTGAGAGGACAATGCGAGACGAAGGATGTGAATACTTCGAGCGAGAGGAAACGCACGCGCGAGGGACGCGGAAGACGGGCCCGCGCGTCTTAATGAACAGAACGTGTACGATAATCGCGCCCGGAGTATATCGTCAACGTGTCATGTATTCACGGGCGCTCCGGGATTATGTTGTGAACGGCCGGATTAAGGGTTTGTACGTGATTGCCCGGGTGGAAGCGCGTTTCGTTTTAAAAAAAGGTTTTCATTCCCCCGCTCGCGTTTCCGTAAGTGGCGCCCCATAATGGGGTGGTCGGACCCCTTCAACCCGTTTTGTGTGCGTGACGGTACTTCATACAAGCTGCGCGCTCGGGAACAGAATGCCACGTACAGTTTAGCCGCGCGCGCGCGTCTCCCGGAGTGTGCTGTCCGACGGCCGATATTCTCGGAGATATTATCCGGCCGTAGCGTTTCACGAGACACGCACGTCCCGGCCAAAGCACGACGGATTATTATTTATCGGATTATTCGCCCGCGGGACCGTTTTGAAAATAGGGATTTCGCTTGTTTGTACTATTGTTTCCGAAATTGTGGCGCGTCTTGAAGAGTTCCTTAATATTTCGGGAGAACCGGTTATCGTTCTCAAACTGATGGATTAAACAGATTCTAGTTTACGCCAATGACTGTCCTTCGGGTAATAGGCCCATGCTGCAACAGCGTATATGAGTGTAGGGATTCGTCGTAATGTTCACGCGTGTTTTTGCGGGGACTAAATCGAACGACCGGCGGCGAAAATGGTTGACGCTGAGTACGTGAACGCCGCTACAACGTCACCCGGGCTATCCGTTATTGCGCCGTCGGTCACGTGTTCGCCCAACCGCACGGATGTAAGAACAACGCGATATGTCAACAAGAAACTTACGGAACATTACAAATGCAAATTACGCGTCGATACTAAACAATATCGCGCGGACCCGGCGAAAAAAGTGACCACCGCTACGGTCTTACTCGATACTTATTGAACGTAATACACGGCCGGAGTGGACGCGGCGTAACGTATTAACGCGTCATTAACACGATGTTTACGACAATAGACCGCCCGTTTAAATATTAGAATAATAATCGTTACCGCGCGCGTGTTGAATTCAACATATACGTACCTGTTTTTTAATTAAACCGTTCGCTCGAACGTACGAACGCGCGGCACGCGTTTTGTTATCTCCGGGATGACGAATGTCGCGAAATCCATTTGTTTGTTCGCGGCCGGCTATCGGACGTGGAATCGTATCCCGGATATACGCCGAATGAAGACCCGGGTGGCGCCAGACACGAAAAACCATTACGGTCCCTACCCTCCGCGGCGGATGCCCGTGGCGGCGACGGACGGTCGGGACCTTAGCGGACTTAGCCGTCGTCTCGAATTCCTCGGACCTACAAAACCGTACGGTAGACGGTTCCGAACGTACACAACGGCGATATCTCGCGTGCGTCGCGAATCGACGATTCTTTCGTCATCCGGCTACGTTTTTGCCACGATTAAAGAACACGTTTCTCTAACAACGACGAGCCGGTTAAACAAATGTTTATTATCCGCGTTACGTAAACGCGTTTATCCCGAGAAACGATAAAAAACGAACGCTGTTATTCAACGTTCCACGTTGCGGTTTTAATTACGCGTTTGTGGTACGCGCTATAGTTTCTTTTTGATAGTTTTCGTTCAACGTACGCGTACGTATACGCGCGTTTTGATAATAACGTTAATTTTACCACATACCAAATTCTCCGACGTAAGAGTCGGATAGGCGCTTTTTTCTCTCGGTCGATTTGCGGTTCATCCGTGTTCGTGACGATGTCGTCGGTGTCAAATTTCGTCGAACTGTGAGAGAATAGGAAGAAAAAAACAACGCCGGTCTCGTGAGCAACTGATTAAGGTCGATTAATACGACCCATTTGCGATGTACGGCGCGCTTGTTCTTTGTTGACGAATCAATTGTTTTCCGTTCGACCACCGTCTGTACGATGTCGAGATTAAAACGGCGCCGTTTCATTTTTCTCCTATATCCGAAAACGGTTATTTCAACGAACCGACCCGAATATTTCAATCGGTTCGTTTCGCCGGGTTGCCCGTGTCGGAAACTCGCCCGGGTCTAAAAATCATTCGCGTCGTTTTCGCGCGCCTTAAGTCGATTAACATTCATTACGTTCGTAACAGTTGGATTCGACAATATTAATGCTTATAAGTAGAAATCGCGTATCCGAATCGCGTGTCTGCGTACTAAATCGACGGCGTATCGACCGTGTGTTTACGCGCGAAATATGTTGACATATCGATTTTCGACAATAGAGGAATTCGGCTAAAGTCGAACGAAAAACCAAACCGTAAAATTGACGTTACGCGAAGGGAATGGAATCGAGATCGAAAACCAAGCGTAACCCGCCAAGTTGAATTTAATTCTAACTCGTTTTTAACGACTGACGTCGATGTAACGACGTTTTACGTAATCCGACGACGATTTATTAGCCGACCGTTTCACGTTTTACTACGCGAGGAAACGCCGTCTTGTCCGTGACAAAACGGTCCACTTTTCGAAACCAATTAGGATCGCGTAAGAACGACCGGGTTGTTTACACGCCGTGTTTAAGCGACTCGTACACAAGCGAACGAACCGACGTTTGTGTAGTCATGGACGGGTAAAAAAAACAGGGCTTGTTCGGGGACCACCGCCATAGTTTCCATACGGGCGGCGTGCCTCCGTTATGAACACGGCGGTAGTAATAAACCAGAACTAATCGATCCGACCGCGGAGCGGCGGGTCAGAAAGGATAAAAATTCCTATATACAGGCGCCCGCCGGACCCTTCCTATAAATAATAAATATAATAGGTATGTAATACAGTATTATCGGGTGCACTTCACGCGCAATCTTAAGTGGGAACCGATTTAGAGTACCTGCGTGACAATAAGGTGAGATACCCCGTCGTACGCCGGTTTCGTACCGCGTAATAAATGTACACTATAAATATCGCGCCGTGTATTGTAATATTAATATTAGGCGTGTTGCAATCGAGATAGGCGAAATTCATTTACAGAATCGATTCGAACGATGGGTTTCTTTTTTCGCTCTAGCGCTACAATACCCGAGAATAAGTTGTCGAGTTTGTTTCGTGGAATACTAATAAATTCGAATCTTAATCGTTTTTGTCGACAAAAAATAAGAAAACTAAGTAATATTAGTCAAAACAAGAACGTTTGAAAATTCGCTATGTGTTAGTTACTATATTATCGATTTTTAAAAAAACAACGTGCGGGTTGAATTCGCGAAACGTGAGTAGTATGTTATAAGTATTCGCGTGTTTTACTATAAATTACGCGTGTTGCGGTCGGGATGGGCGAAATTGATTTACAAAATCAATTCGAACAATATAATGAAAAATACGTCAAGAGAAAAAACTCTCAAACAGCTACACGCGAATTCATGTTATCGAGTGGTTTCCTTAGGAACCCAACAAATCTTAATAATTTGTCGGAATACTATCGTTCGGAAAATAGACGTTACCCCCTGACGTTTGGTCGTTATTTATTTAAAAATATAACTCGTATTTATTTAAAACTGTCGTAGCGAGAAAAAATTACAATACATATTCTACGGACTATTGGTCTCTTTCAAATATTTAAAGATAACCGACTTAATCGTGGTATCAGTTTCGAACTATTACGTTTTGTTTATCGTAAAAAATATATTAAACGGAAAGAATTTTATTATTATCGTTTTTTTCTAACTCGAATATTTAAAACACTTTTATTGCCCTTTTAAATTTTTAAGTGGTTTCCCTGACTTCAGTTTCATACGAAACTATAAACGATATATATATATATATATATATATAGTACTTTGTCTATAAAATGTTTCGTTAATTATATTCGTCGCTTCTTATTCCGTAATAATATACGCCCGTATGGTTTTCTTTCGTTCCTAATTAAACGTTACACCGCGAATTGACGTTAATTTTTTTGAGTATATTTGAGGATAAGTACGACGCTACAGTTTCTAAAAAGTCACGCTGGTGATCTCTCTTCTTCTCAGGCTCTTCAATCGTCCACAACATGTTGATCGACGCTAACCAATACAAAACAGATGCGGCCCAGACGATAAAAATGTTTATTTTGTTTCTGTTCTTTCCGTTCCCGTCATTATTTTCACAGTCCGCGTTTCTGTTACCCAATCCGGCTGCTTCGGGGCAGTTTTTTTACGTAGATTTGTAAACTACTTCGTGAACGAACCTTGAACTCGTTCGCGCGTGCAACAGTGACTATTGTCTAACGTATATGTCGCGCGCATCATAACGCGTTTTCTTGGTGTCGTCTCGTCTTCTAAGTGCGCACGTGTACGGGTCCGTGTGAAAATAAACATTCCTTCGGAATTGGCGCGCACTAACCGCTGCTGATGATGGCAATTAACTAATTAAAAGCTAGGTCACGGAATCGTGTACGAACGGACGACTCACCTAAATGTACACATTCGCGCTTCGCCATAAACGAGACGAATATTTGCGTATTATACAAAAACTATTATGTTTGTAATTAAGACTATTGGAAATTCGTCGCGTTGTATAAGAAATGTGTTACGCTAAAAATAAAAATTACAAACGTAACATAAAGTACGCGCGAGCGTTCGCGCGCTATGTACATATAGTACGTAAGCGCATAGTCCTTGCTAGTAATTAATTCTAATTAACGATGTTTGATTCAAATTTTATGTGTCATACGATGTGTATGTCCTTTTGTTATACTTGCCCAGCGACCACAGTTATTATAAATGTTCGTATGCCGATATATTACAATGACTAACGATGAATCGTCGCGTGAAATTGACAAAATACACGAGGAGTTCCACGATATTATTGTTCATTTACGTCGACTGACGAAAATTCGTCGTTACGAATTTGTTTTTGTCGGTAATTTTACAAACTACGGGCGTGTAAAAACCGAATATTTAAAATCTACGAAATACCATTTACCCGCGCGATTCACGACACAAAACCAAATTGCAATAAACCGTTTTAATCTTAAACGCATGGAAAATCAATATTATAATTAATAAACGTGTAACGTTAACGAAAACCCGATATTGAAGGCGCAATTTGTTGTGTAACTCGCGAGAAATGCGTGGATCCTATTGACTGTATTATGCTGGAGACTTGCCTATTATTATTAACAAAAAAAAAAAAAAAAAATTCTCACACGTATATAAACGACATGTTGTGCGCACGAAAATCAATAAAGTACCCGAACAGATTTTTTTCCGCTAATTTACAATATTATCTTTTGTTGGGTACGATATTTTTTCCCTTTTTGTCGATTCGACGATCGATTGAAAAATGTACACGCGGCGGTCCTTTTCGGAAGTACTCGAGTTACCCTAATCTAACGCGCCACGCTATTACCTTCTGCTTTATAGGCGGTTTTTATGTAGGTACGATTGTATATTGTATAATATTTACACGACGATCTTGTTTGTGCCCGTGTGCACGCGAGATAATCTCGAGAGGCGGAAGGATTCCCACGACGAGGAGCCGCGTGTAGCGTCAGTAGCGCAAGTGTGTGCATGTATGCGACGTTGCCAACGATGACAGGTGTGTAGACGGGACGGGTGTGGGTGGCTCGGGTGGCTAGAGGAGAAGGGGGGCAGGTGTGTGCCGAAGCAGGTGGCCTTACTTCTTTGGGTTCTCACGACCTTCTCTACATTATATACGCATAAGGTCCCGTTTTCGTGGATTTATATATATTTTTTTATCGTTATTATTATTTTTATTTAGACCACCACATATTGTTAAGGAGTCGTCGTCGTCGTCGTTTACGAGTAATTACGTACGAAGCGTGCTTCGAGTTAAAATATACGCGTTTTTTTTTCAATTGGTAATCTCGCACTCGCTGCAACGTGCCAGTAATAACATAAGAGAAACGTACCTTTCAATGGGTAATTCGCCGCGGTTTTTAGTTCCAAATACCGTTAAGGAGACGAATTAATGACAATAAAATTAATTAAAAGGCTTCGTATGTTCGGTTAATATAGCGCGACCTGTAATTAATATATTTCGTTTCTTTTATAAATATAATTATACACCCCTCCACACACACACACACACAAAGCGTATCCAAAATATTTATACATACAAAACGGACACTGGCGTCGATTAGATGTCCGTCAGGTAAAAGTGTTAAGAACGAATTTGTATTTGATATTTGTTAATTAACACGAGTCCCTTTGAAACACTATAAAATGAACGTCACAAATAAGACGTGCACCGTGATCGTGGTAATATACGTATATTTTCTTAATACGTGTCCTCGAGACGCGTACATTTTGTACGACGTCCGATTTATTTTTTGGTTGGCGTTCGATCATGAAGAGTATTAAAGAACCGTCAAACACGACCTTGGATACGTTTTTTACGTCGGTGAAAATAATATTTACCGAGATTTTTCACTCGATTTATGATAGACACAATATTCTTACCGGATTTTTTTTTCAATTTTGTATTTTTTTTTTTTTTTTTGACACGCGATAGTAACCGCGACTGTATGTAACCACTGAATGGGATCTGTCATGAGGCTCTGGCCGGCCCACCGATGTTACGCGCGTATAATGTGTATACGGGGGGTTATTGTACTTGGACGTGCCCGGTATGAAGGTATGTTCCGTTCACACTTCACCGAACACGATGAATTGAAAGTACAAAAAAAAGTGTGTATAATATTATAGGAAAAACTCGTCTGAATAGAAATTCCATTCGGTATGGACATGAGGCATAAAAATATTAGACGCTGCGCGTGTACCACCACAAAGCCCGTCGTCGCATAGCTCTCGACGACGACGGGCTAATTAGAAAAAAAAATAAAAAATACTCGTCCACCGAGACAACCCACATATCTGATATACATACTTGCCGATATACTCGCGTTCGTACGGCGTAATATCTCGGTATGCACGAGAGTTTCGACAAAATATCTTTGAAAACACTATTCTCGACGATATGTATACGGATACGTGCGGAATTAAAATCGTTTAAACACGTCTCGGACTAAATGTATCGTGTTCGATGTACCGCGCGATTAGTTGGCGGCTATTTCGTTTAGTATACCGGACGTCGGAATCCGTCGTTTTGGAAATGTACGATGTTTTGTTGAAAAAGTTTTCGCCGCCAATCAGATTTTGGTTTCTTTTACAAAGCAAGTAGAGGC
>JAIPRN010000494.1:65480-81754 GCA_025469175.1 Geopemphigus sp. TES_GeoC_2020 | reverse complement strand
TTTTTAGAATTCGTACACGCATACATTAAGATACGATCGAATAATTCGCCATTTCAGCGTTCGTTCGTCGCGATTTATTTATGCCGTTCAAGAATTAACTGATCCCCCGGAATTCGTAACAGCGGAGTCATTAAAGGTTTTCGTTTTTAATAGTTTTTTAGTGTCGTGTCGAAAATATCGGGTGACTTACGGAAACAGTTCCGGAAATTCAAGAACGGTATACGAGGTAACAGTCCCATACCATATAGGTATACATAGATTTTTAACCACGACCACGGTGTATACGGATATGACCGCGTCATTATATACCGTCATAGGCGGGCGCGCCCATACAAAAAATCTACGAAGGGACAAACATAAAATTCGGTATTCTTTGTTAATAGGATTAACTTCGTCTTTAAAATCGCCGAGAGTATATTTTCGAATATTAAGAGAACGCGGTAACCTTGTGGAAAACGCGTTTTTATTTTCTTTCGAAAACCGTCGTGAAACAGAAAATGTTAGAAAATCAACGCAACAAACGCAGGGTACGTAGATTATCTGTAATATTCTTCTACCGAATTGCGTTCGAAATGTATGTCATAATACGATAGTAAACGGTGAAAACGATTGTTTTAGTTCGTTTCCGAGGTGGGAGTGTCCAGCACCCATAAAAGAGCGTCCACGAATACCGCCGTTTATGTTACCAAACACAAACGGTCGTCACGTATACGTCATGGTTATAAACGTGTATTATGTATGTTCGTAACCGGGGACGCGTTATAATCACCGAAGTGGCAGTAACGTACGGACTTAAGAGACGAGTAAAATTATGATGTACGACGTGTTTTATGAATCATAGGGATACGGAAAACGTAAGATCCTGTTAAGGTGCTCGCCGAATTTTACCAGCCGGTATCGACGGAAGTGAAACGTCCGTGACGGTTCGCGCACGTGTATGTCGATATATACATGTATACATAAATAGCGGGCGTGTAAATACGGCAGCGTGTAATACGTATTTTCCACAAATCGAAATCGTTTCTCCGTTGTAAACGATCAATAATTCGCGATTTATTCTCTAGAACTAAGAGAAGCGATGATTAACAACCGTTGGGTAAACGCGTTAATTATCGGTCGTTCGGTTCGACGAAACCGTCGACGTTGGTTTTTCTCTCGTCGTCCGTCGACTACTTTTCGTCCGATAATAAAATGTAAACGAAACGAGTATACGCGCGTCGCGAAAGCGTCTTACCAAATAACGACGGTATTTTCTCGTACGAATTCCGTTTCGTGAACACCTACGATACGCGCGAATCGTGCGGTATACAGCCGTTTTTATTGGTGTACGTGTTCTTATTGGACAGGACAATAATAATAAATAGGGCTAGGGACTTCTAGGGGTTTTCGGGTTTTTAGATAATCATTCAAAACATAGCTAAGTAATATAGAAGGTCGTTTTATAATGATGTGGAGTTTACGTTTAAAATGTATAGTCGCGTATTTTGCGTATTTCACCATTTTTCATTTACAAGTGCATATTTGACCATTTTTGATACAGTATAAGTTTTATAAATATTTTATAAAAAATAATATAATTTTAAATAGATTTCTCTGACTTGAAATATTATTATTCAGAAGAATTTGAAAAAAAGCGAACCGTCGACCATTATTCAGCTTTTCGACCAATTATTGAATTTGCTCTGGCCACGAGGTGTGAAATACCACGAAACGCTTTTATCTGTTACCACACCTTACATGATTAACGATTCAAAATTTGTATACTAAAATAATACACGTACTTTGCTTAGAGCACACGGGCTTCACCGAGTTGCTGAAAAAATTAGAAATCAGTATAAAAACTCTTTTCTTAAGGCACCGTCACGTATTCAAACATTAAAATCTGTCGCTACCAATATTTATTTCTACCTATCATTCGACTTGAAACCCGACGTGTGGCGCTAAATGAATTCGTTAAAATAATTACAACTACAAAATAATGTATCATTCTGCGAAAATCGGAGAATCCATACGAGCTACAGCAGTTAACGACAAAATTAAAAGTTACGGAGAAAAATATTGGATTTGATCGACGGCAAAAAAATATCGAATATTTTAAATGGATAAAATGAATCTACGGAAGACTTGCCTACAGATATTATAATAGTAGCGGAGAAATATACAAATTTTTAAGTTTGCATCGTTGAACGTTGCACGTGGAACGTTCCTTTTCAAAATATAAAATATTTTAGCTGATAACGGGAGGTCGTTCAAATTTTTCAACTTGAGAAAAAATTTAATAGTTGAACGTAATGTTCCAGGTAATTAGTACTATATTAATTTAAAAAATATACGAATATATTCAATTTATTAGTTGTCATTTTAAAAACAATATTTTTTTTTTTGGTTTTAGAGTAAAACACGAAGAAGAAAACAAAACTGAGAGGGAAACTAATTATTTGTTACTACAAGTTTTTTTACTATAAATTATAATTTATAATTTTATTAATATTTTCTAGATATTAAAATAAAGAGGTTTTATTAAATATTATAATTTTTTTTTAAATACAAATTTTAATTTGTATGAGCATTAACGCAAGCGTATTATTTTTACGTCGTATTTAAACATACATTTTTTTTTATTTAACGACCTAAACGAACAACAATATTCATTAAAAGGAGAAAAAACAATGTTTAATGAATGTAAAATAAATACGTGATTCTAAACACGTTTCCGTCTTTAATTGATACATTCCGTAAAAAATAATAACGAGATAGCCGGCGTGTGTTGTTTAGAACCTTACGGTTAAATTATTAAAACGTTACGACGTAAAAAGTTATCACGTTTTGAATGAGCGGAATAGGGAACATTTTCGACGTTTACGGAAATTATTTACGAGTATACGGATATGCCATATTTGTATAACCTTATCCGTGCCGATACGAAAATGACAAATATCACGCAACGGATTCGGCGGCGGCGGTGGTCGTCTCGGACAATAATCCCTCGTGCCGCGTTGTACCGACAAAATCGGGCAACGAACGTTTACGTAGTGGTTTATTGGTCAATTATTTCTATAAATACGCGCGCGCGTATATAGCAAAAACGCGCGTTGTCGACCCTAAATATCCCGGTTGTTGTAGTAATCCGACGTAGACGGCACGTATTACCGGCCGAATTGACGGCGAGTGTAGGCAGGCTGCCGCCGCCACGTGTACGTACGGCGCGTTTTATTTAATATGTTAATAATACGACGACGACGACGACTCGCGGCAGTCAGCAGGTCGGATTAAATTTTTCGTCGACTCTTTGGTCGCCAATACGCGCCGGCGTTAATCGTGCGAGTATAATAAAAGACTTCGTTATTTTTAGTTTTATCTTACCCGGCGACAATTCCGGGAACCGATAATTATTATTATGCGCGTCACTGTAGTCTACACACTCGGCGCGCTCGTACATAACGATATTGTCTTCGGATTTGTTCCTAACTTACTCTATCATCATTATCGTCTTTTAGAATCCCGATAGTAGCGACTGTTTTGTGGCGACGAATACGCACCTACTTCCCCCCCGCCGCGCTTTTTTCCGTCGGAACGAACGCGCGCGCTTCTACATAAATTTCCCGATGGTGCGCGCGTCGATAGCTCCTTAGTGTTCCGTCCCCGGCTACGAACGTGTACAATTTACTGGGCGTACGTCGTAGACGCGCGTTAAATAGTAAATACGGTCGATACGATCGGTTGGGTGGTACAGATAACGTTCGTATCGTATCGACGAAAAGCGGCGAGTTCGTAATAATACAGCTCGTATAGATATATCATACACGCGCATATTGCTTCGGTTCGAACGGTTTATTTTGATTTCGGTGCCGACCCGGACGAGAACGTCGAGGGGATCTTGTTGTTTTCCGTTCCGAGGAAGGAAACGTTCTCGGCCGCAACGTCGACGTCCAAGATATACGACGTTATATTGATACCGAACCGTATACCGGTAACCGATTTACATAACTCGCGCCTTCGATACGGGCGACGCGTTCGGACGAACGGCGTTTTTCGACCGTTGTATTCGCCGTTTATAAATATCGCGCGGAACGACGTCGCGTTACCTACGATAAACGGTATATTATTAATACGACGCGCGGCGATTGCGTGGAACGGAATCACGTTTGTAGTTCGTTGCACGCGCGCGGTCCAACGTCCGATATTTTGTCGTCGTATATTGGAAAACCGCGATGGTTGACGAAAACGTGACGTTTATAAAATCGTTTTTAATCTAAAAATGGTCGTACAATTGCTTCGCGAAATTGTCGACAGTCCGTCGATACCGTTGCGTTCGCGTGACGTATTATACTACGGTATAATGCGGCTCCGCTCGTATGATTTGATTAATAGCGTCGCGTGAAGTTAGATAATTTAATTATCGATTTACTAATAACTATTCGTAAAATTAAATATACGGAAAGTTCTAAGAATCATTCGGTGAGATAGGTAAAGTAGTATCGTTTCCGATGGTTTCGAGAAGGTCGTCATTTTTTATAACGTTTGTTCAGTCATTATCAACGAGTGGTCATTCTTTATTAGAATAACCAAAAAAAAAAAAAAATTACCGAAATTACGTTTAATCGAATACGCGGTTTAAATAGAATACGGTAAACGAAATTATTCGTTTGGTTTTACTTGTCAACCTCGTCGTCGTCACCGTATTAGGTACGTACGTTACTAATTTGAAACCTGAGGACGTTGCGCAAAAATGTCTCGTTTAGAATTCCATACGAGTGTATAAAAAGAACAAACGAAAGGGGAAACCGACGCCCGTACAGTAGGTCCGGGAATAACGTATAATTTGTTTATAATAAGTTAAAGGATCCCGCGATATCAAGTGGCCCACCCCGTCGGACTACCTGTACAATAACTGCCTATGTACGTAGGTACATACGCCGCGACGAATAACCTAAACGCGCGGGGGGGCGTCGAATTTTGTACAGACTGCCGCCCCGCCAATAAAATTTCGCCCGTGCTCGTCATCTCGCGTCCAATACCGCGGGTATTATACGCGTACACCTTTATAGACTTTTTACAAAAGAATACCGAGCGCCGCCGCCGCGTATATACACGCCCAATGGTGTGGTGGCCGGGTTAAATATTTCGCGGCCATTATGATATATATAAAACGTATAATACGTACGTATATGAAATAGTAACGCTATATACGTTATAATATAATAGGGATTGAAGAGGAGAATAATGGGGACAGACTAGCGCCGGCGGACTGACCTGACTACCACCATCACCATTCCTCCTTACCTATTGTACAACCGTGCACACTACCTCACTACTATACCCGCGATGCATATATAATAAACGTGTGCGTGTGTGTATACTTACCTGCCGTCGATGTATTAAACTGGCGGCTACGTCACGCTGGGGTTGTTCTCCATATAACAAAACAACAATATTTCGTATACCTGGAAAAAGGGAAAAAAATGATTTATCGAACGGTCTCCGCCCGGTACATAATGGGAATCGTTTTTCTCCCTATTATTTACCACACACTCCTCCAACCATTCTTTTCTATCAGTTTTCACATTTCACTGTTTTAATGGACCGTCTACTGCGCGTCGAAGTAAGGAGATTTACATCTCAACCATTTTCACACGTTTCAATCATTTTTGAAACGATATTTGCAAGTTTTAACGTTTTTTTTTTTCATTTTATATACGTATATACTATGTTTTCTATTGTGTAAAACACACACACACACACAATAAACGCCCAAGTGTAAATGATTTTCGTCCACGGCACTGCGTGTGTTCGATATTTTTAACATTCGCTTGACCGTACACACAAACACAATACATATACGCGATTTACGCGTAGGCAGGAGGGCTTACACTATATTCTTATTATATTAACGAAATAGACGCGTATTTGCCGTCACACTTTGTCGTTTAAAACTACGGCGGCGCGTATGCCTGTTATTTATATCGACCACCGTCCCCTGGTTACGTTTTGTCGATTCCGGGTCGAATTTCTAAGATTTTCGTTATATATATATATAAACACACCAAAAAAAAATATATATATATAATGTACCGTTCGTTATATTATCCCGTACGTGTTATTATTTCGAACGAAATTTTATATTTATTTCTTTTCCATTCGGTTAGTTACGACAGACCCGTCGTTAAGCTGCTGGCTGATTCAACCATTTTCCGTCAATAAATTTCGCCCGTATATTTATTTTAAAAGACGTTATTTTAGCCGTGAAATCGACTCGAGCAATAATTTCAAATATGTAGAGGGTGAACGATCGTATTTAACCTCAACTTGTTACAATCGCTGTAATAACTTGTCACAAATAGTTACTATCGCTTTCGTTGGAAACGCGCGTGTTTTATTAAATCGTACTATTGTGTACGACCGAAATAACCGTAAAATATTTTTTCCACGTAAATTAATTTAAGGCCGAAAAGAACATCTCGGTAACGTACGTGATTATATAATATAACCATAACGCGTTTCCGTTATCCGACGTAACGAATATTTTTAAACATTTCGTTGACGAACGCGTAATAATCGCTATAATAATTCGCGAATAAAGAAACAACGTATTATAATATAAAGACAAAATCTCGAACGTCGCCCCCGATCATCCAACGCGTTCAATATTCTCAAAACAAATTTCAAACGAATATTTTATTATTCCAAACCTTTCGAGTACTTTACTTTTTATTTAATATGTTCTCGACGACCGACGTGGTTCATTTTTTAATTCATATTATATCTAAAAAGTAAAGTGACCACAGCGTGATCGTATTTAAGTGCTTAACAAAAACAATGGCATTAGCATAACGTATAACTTAGAACAATCTTTGAATAACAATAACCTTCGTAAAAACATAATTTATACGTAAAAATCGTCTAGTCGCATTGTTTTTGCGGTAATATAATTGTTGAAAAATATTTTACGCGCTATACATTTCTTAATTAAATTGTTACAACAACTATCAGATGACGTCATCACGTAATATTCTAATAATAAAGATCACTTAAAAGGTGGGATTTGTAAAATGCGTCTTATCATTTCGGCGTTTTGTAGTTTTTCTATAACCTAAAATATCGTAACGTAAAGAATAAAAATTAATTCGTACGAGTGTAGGACGCATTTCGTTAAACGATTTTGTATAATAATATTGCGGACGTCTATCGCGACCAGCTCATTATTAATAACTATTATATAACGTAGAGTGAAAACACTAATGATAATTACTTTAAAGACAATGTTCATTACTAAAAGTCGTCGGTTGATTGTTGAATAATAATGAACAACGATAGGTATACATACAATTATTTTGGTAACAATTACATTGATTATAAATTGACATTTTTTAAAGTTATTCAGTTATTTCATTACATAATTCGTCGTCATTGATGTTTAAATTCAAACGACACTAATTTACCAAACTGTCGATGTATATATATACAATTTACCTAAATAACTACAATTAACAAAACGTTTTGTTAATTGAAGAAATGTATTCGTATACATATATATATATATACCCACAATTTATAGAAATGATTAGGATTCCGGTTCGAGGGTTATTTATACTCGTATATTTTCTTTTGAACAATAAAACGTTTACCAAATATTTGACTAATTTGATTTTTGAATAGTAACTATAATAGTTTGCGTATATATGATATTACAAATATATAGGTCTCATCGTCGATGATCTACACGTTTGTCTTTACACGAATTTCGTTCTAATACTTATAGGTCGGCTATATTTTGGTGGATAACGTTTGTCCATTAATTCGTCGAACTCGCTTCGTAAAGTGTTTCATAGCTGGCCACATTATATTATTATTTCTTTATTATTTGTTTTCGCTGTACTTCTAACTACCTCGGTCTACGTTAGATTGTAAGACGACGAGTAGCCGTTGCGCAGAGTTGGGGAGCGATGCGCGCGCGATATTTTGTTGACAAAGGATTTTACGCAGGCAGTGGTAGAAACGATTTTCAGAGTATCGATCCCGCGACCCGGGGGTGGTTCGAGAATGAAAACGGCGCACGTCTTTGCGGGGAAATTCGTCCGCGGATTTGTGTGTGTGTGTGTGTACGTGAATGGACCGCGGAAAATGTGATCAGCGGTCGTAGTGCGCACAAGCCGACGGTGTATAGGGCGGCGGCGGCGGCGGCGGCGCGCGCGCGCAAACACACGACACACACACGCGCGGGCGCGCACACACAAGCACACACAGCATTTCGGTCACGGCGTATGGATTCACCTGCTGTACGAGACGACGGAGGCGGCGTATAGAATCGGTTGGGGTCGACACAACGATTCGACTGCCGGAGCGGGCGAGCGGTTACGAGAACGAGGAATGCCGTCGTCGTACACAAACATAACCACCATCGTTGTACGCGCGCGCGCGCGCACACACACATACACTTTACATGTATACCTAAGTATAATCTCTGGCCGTGTCCCATAGAAAAACAATATCGCCAGCCCGTCGTGTACGCGTGTGTACCCACCAGACCAGTCACTACGTTCACAAATTATACAGTAATACAGTTATCAAATGAGGGATTGGATTTATACGCTTTTGTTTCGTGGAAATATGGAAAAATAAATATTGTACTGGACGAAAAGATACGACGTGTATTATGAATTATAAATAAAATGTACGTAACGCGTATTCGGTACGTTATTAATAAGGCAATCAATGACGATTCGTTGACAATTTTCCGGTGTGAAAAACCTGATACGGAGAAAATTTTTAAAAAATAATCGCGGTTTATGTAAAACGAACATTAGCGAAAGTCAGTGGCGTACTAACGGAGGGGGGGGATAAAACCGTCCCGAAAATTTTTAGGAAAATTTAATTTCCTACGAGACGTATATTTTTAGTCAATATTAACGAAAAACTAAAATATTTTTAAACATCAATACACGTTATAATATAACGTGTTCGTTAAAAATGAATAATCTATTAAAGTTTACAACGTATCTTGTTTCGTTAGGGTTATCCGATTTATTTATTTAAAAATTAATCTTCCCCGAAATTCAGGTCTAAATACGCCACTGGCGAAAGCGTTTACGTAAAGCTTGCATGTACCATCGCAGACGACCAGGTTAGTAATTATCAGCCGTAATATTCGTCATATTATTTCTGATTGAATAGAAACGACGCGGCGCGATCTGTTTGTTTTAAATGGAGGAAATATGATAGAGACATTCGGTAAAATTCCTTCGAAAGTTCAACAACTACGGCGAAAAATCACCAAAAACATACGAAAATACGCGGCGATACGTGTCTCGCAAGAGAGACGGGCTCGAAATATGGCGGAATGAAATTTCGTATTCGAAATTCGTCGGCGTGAATAGCCGTAGGTTTTGTTTTTTTCGGTCCGTTAAGAAAGAAAACGCGCAAACGTCGAGCCCTCAACTATATTCGTCCTATAGTTGGTCTACGTTCAAGCCGGAACGTCGTTTTTTTGCACGCGTTGACACCCACCGTACCCGCGTATATTATATCGTACAATCACGGTGTACAACGTGTGTGTGTGTGTGTGTGTGTGTGTGTGCGCGCGCGCGTAATAATACACTTTGTTCAATCCAGGAGCGCGCGCGCCGCGTGTAAATTGTGTGGCTCAACGACGTGGTCGTCGTCGTCGTAGTATTTCGTGTAGTAGTAGTGGTAGTAGTGGTAGTAGTAGTAGTAATAGTAGTAGTAGTAGTAGTAGTAGTAGTAGTAGTAGTAGTAGTAGTAGTAGTAAGCGTAGTAACATGGCGTAGTAGTATTTTGTGTAGTAGTAGTAATAGTATATAATACAGTGGTGGTGGTGGTCGTCGTCGACAACGCGCGTGCGTGAGTGTATAGTAGTTTAGTGTGTTAGCGCGTACGTGTGTACAACGTAACCGTAGTACGCGAACGTGCGTTGTGTGTGTGTGTGTATATTTCTCGCTCGCTGGCGCGACCTTCTCTCCTCTCCCGGCGCGACAGTGCGCCCGCGCGCGCCCGCGAATAATATAAAACACAATATCGTAACTGACGACGCGCCGCGCACGACGTTTAGTCGCTCGCTGACCGGCGTCGTATTCGTTGCGTCGCTTTGCGGGTGTTACGTGCGCGCGTTCCACGGAAAATGCCTATCGGCTTCGGCCGCACGATTGTTAAACACCGCTATTATCGTTGTTGTCGTTGTTGTTGTTAAAAACTCGACCGGTAAGTACATAACGAGTACACCACAATACGTACGCCTATATTTCAGTGGTATATGCTCTCTATCCGTATTTTGTTTCTAATTGGGCGGGTATCGTTACTCGATTCGTTATTTTTACCGAAAACGCGCACGTCACTAGCTTTTATTTATCGCATTTAGTAGATTACGCGAATATTATACGTATTTTGTTATGCATTTTGTCGTCTCCCGTACAACTCGGGCGCCGGTGTTTTCGGCGGACTTTCATGCTTCGGCACGTCGTGTACGTTTCGAAACGATTTTCCGCCGTTGTTTTTCTCACCGACGCGGAGACGCGATGTTTTTTTTTCGTGTTTTCGTTTCGCGCTTTTTACGCGTTTGCTATAAAGTTTATAACGACGAAAACCTGTACAGCTGCGGTACCACACAGTTCGGCACATCTCGACTAACCTTGGATGTATTTAGACTGGTTTCCGGCTGTGCAAATTTTACCGCGTGTTTTCTTTTTATCGGTACTATTCGTATTGTCCAGCGTGTCGGGATGAACGGACGGAACGGCTTTACGACCCGACGTACGTACGTACTCTCGAAAATTATTATTGCTCATTTTCTCGCGTTTCATCCGATGTGATATCGTCGTACATTGCTACGTACGTTTTATCGTTCGGATAGCGGCCGGATGAACGGGTGCGCGCGCGGGCTTCAAAACAAACCGCGGTTTGACTTATTACTCGCCGCGGTTTTAGTAAATATTTGATGTCTATGTACAGTGTGTGCGTGTGTATATGGAAACAAACACTCTACATCACACACACGCACAATTTATATATATTTGTGTGTACGTATTTTATAATTGACTTCATTGACATTTTGACTATTTTATGAGCTTCCGTGTGAGTGTATCGAACAAATGTTATTAGGTTCCGCGCGGAATGAGTTTTCGGCGTTTTTTTTCTACCTCAAGGTCGTTGCGACGACATATGTCCCGTTTTGCACGCCAATTACGACCATACATATATAATAATACCGCTTTCAACGATTTTTCGTTTCACCGGTTCGGTGGAGTAGGGAAAGAAGAGAAGATCGATCAGACTTGTGTCGCGCGCGGCATTAATTATCGCCGTCGTCGTTGGTTGCTTTGAATATTATTAATTATTATTAAACGTTTGTTTTTTGTCCATTACTTTTCGTAATGACGTAAACGCCGTCGTGGCTGTATTAGAACCATTCCCGTACACGCGCGCTCCAATAAAATTGCCGCGAATAACGACGAAATTATACGGAAAAAGTCGTTCGACAAGAATCAAATTAAACGGATATTTTCCCCCGAGAATTCGTAATAATGACCGGCGAATAATTTTGATGACCGCAATTAAGAGCTTTTCGTAATATGTATTAAATATACGTAATATGTATTAAATGTACGTAAGACGGACAGGCGAATTATTATACAGTTCACACACACACACACACACACACACACACACACACACACACACACACACACACACACACACACACACACACACACACACACACACACGATTATATTATAATAATGCGTGTATATATTTGCATCGACGGATGTCGATCGTTGTCGGATCGTTATATTTGTTTTATTCACACGTTTCTCGCGTAATATTATATAAGTTCTGTATGTCTGAATGACATATGTTTATTAGTTATTAAGGTTTTTTTAACCACGTTCGCGCATCGATGTGTGTAATATTATAACGTCGATTGTGTGTTTCGTCTTTCATTAGTCACACGTCGCGTTATCTATCTCAGAACAAATAATGATCTGAAACCGCGCATACCCGTCCCCGACATTGTGATATCTACGTAAGACTTAAGTGGACGCGTCCATAAAGTTTCGAAATTTTTTCCGGTCGTGTTTTGTTTGTCGCCGTTTTTCGTTTCATTCGTGGTTCGCGCGTTCGAAGTGTTTTTTACGTACGAACGAACAACACGAGTTAAATTGTCTCAAGTTACCAGTCTCGTTGACGACCGGCTAAGTAGTTAACTGACAGTATTAACCGATTGTCGAAATCGTTATTATTATTATTATCATTATCATTTTTATATAAATAAAAAAATAACAGCAACGGGTTTGCGTTGTTATACAAAGAGCAATAATAATAATTATCGCCGGTTTGTTATCTGACGTATATTATAACAACGTTGATAATATAATATTAATATTGTCTCAGATTAAAACGAAATTAATTATTGTTGAGTACACACATATTATATAGTTACGCGTAAGTGCATTATTGTGCGGTATTTGCGAAAACAATTTTAATAATAATAATCGTGACGTTTCTAAGAATACAATTTTACAGATAACGCTCTTCGTGGTTTTAATATTATTATAAAACGTTTTTTCCTTCCTTTCTCGTTAAATTGTCGTTCAGCCGAACGTAAGTCTGTTTTTTTCGAATGTATTGTGTGTGTATGTGTGTGTGTGTGTGTGTGTGTGTGTGTGTGTATGTGTGTGTATGACGAAGTGTTTTGTTGTATACATATATTAAATTTTTTTCTACAATTTTTTTGCCGTTTATTTAAGATTTGCGTGGTGGACCGAGAGATAAGGGCGGTGCGTTGTGTTGTGTGGTTGTTATTTTCTAATGCCGACGATGCTTATGTACGAACATATTATATTGTTGGAAGAATTGTGTCTATGTGTGTATAAAAATTATCAGCACGCACGTGTCGAGTATGACTTTTTGTCTGTTTTTTGTATATTGTTACGCTTTTTACGTGGTAATATATGACTGAACCGTACGAGTACAGTGTGTCTGTATACCTGCGAGCGGCGTATATCATAATAATATAATATTTTAATAATGGATTATTATAATATGCGTCTGTCGTTGAATGAAATCGTATTTTATCAGTTAAAGTGTATAGAAACTAGCCGTGTGCATGCATCGTACGTTCTTAGGGACGCCGCCAACCGTACTTTTTATTTGCCTTCTTTGTCTAGCACACGCGCCCGATACGAGATAATCACGAATATCGTATTATTGTTGTACGTTTTCTACCCGTTATTGAATATTTCAAAGATATTCTATACAAAATACCGCGTGACTCAGAGAGGAATTCGTTTTTTTTCAATTTGAAAACGAGTTAGAAAAAATTAACGAAATTGTTTTTATTAAATTGTTTGTCAACGTTTTCACGAATCTTCGTCGTCGTAGTCGTCTCGGTTGTCACCGCCGCAATACATTCTACCGCGTTCACGTCGAGGGGATAAGTTTCTTTGTCTACTAACGATTTTCCGTTTCGTTTTCCACACGCGTCGATCGAAAAATAACAAACCACTTATACACGCAACTGCTCTCACTCACTTATTTTCTCTCTCTCTCTCTCTCTCTCTCTCCGTCTGTAATTGAGTACGATTTTCATAGGCTTCCTCCTTTGGAGTTTATTATTATTATTATAATATGGTTCGTCGCCTGTATAGTTGTAGTTATATATACGCCCACATCGCGACATAACACGCACGTTTACACACACCACATACGGCGGTACGGTATGGTGTGAGAGTGTGTGTGTGTGCGTGTGTGCCCGTGTCGGGACAATTCCGTTTTTGATATCGCCCACGACAGTTGCGCCGTTATTCCGAACACGGCAATAAAAAATATAATGTGTGCCGGCGGCTCGTCTTTATATATACGTTATTATTTATTATGTAGTTAGGTGACACGAATACTTTCGTCGTGATTCTGAAAATCCGTAAGAAAACGCGCTCAAGTACGGAGATCCTTATTTCAATAATTTTTGATTTTTCTCGAGCGTTTGGTTAGCGTAATTTTCGATATATATATAATTTTTCGGTATCGAACCGCTGTTTTGAGTGTATATACTATGGAATTTAAGTTAATAAATACTGAAAACTTGACAAATGAAGATTTCGATAAAACGTAAATTCAAAGCACTGAAAGGCTGGGCGGTGGCGAGTTCCTTTTGATATTAAATTAGTTTTAAGTCGAGTTAATTTTAAAAAAAAATAATTCAAGTTAAAAATAATTTTTGAAAATTGGAGAAAAAATAATTTTATCGAGTTACAAGTTAATAAACGGAAAAAATGGCAAATAATGGGCTATTGTTAAAGTATGTTACTTTTGTTTGACGTTAACTACTGTGTTGTCGAGCTACATAAACGTAATGTGGTTTTTATCACAATAGAATGACAAGGAAAACGTATAAAACATTTGGTTTTTCTCGGTTACTTCGTAATTTTGAATAATAATTTGTCGATTTAAAAATGGCGAAAAATAATAATTTCTAATCTAAACGTTCAACTTGTTAATGTCTAGTATTGGTTTTCTGTTATATACGGGAATTATACAAGTTTGGTTCCAGAAACTTTATAAACTATCTCTTTCTATAGACGTCTGTAATTGTATTAAAACATTTTTCCTCAGGTTTTTTTCAACAATATTTGCAAAAATGATAACCAGTGGTCTCGTGGTGGACGGCGTTGGCCATGGACTCCAGGCCCATTTGCCGTACAATCATCACGTCGTGGCCGCGGCCGTCCACAACAATCGCATGTCATACGTGGAACCATCCGCGTACTTAAAATCAGTTGTGCAACCACCGCCGTCGCCGTCGCAGCAGCAGTCTTCTGAGCAACAGTCCACGCCCGAGTTCCTGCGACCGTTGCCGAAACCGGCGCCGATAAACTCTCTGAAGGCTCCTCGGGCGACGTCCAAATACGGGGCTGCAGCCACCACGGTGGACTGCCGCCCTGTTAATCTGACAGCTGCCAAAGAACCACCGCCGCCGCCGCAGCCGTCGGTAGATCACCATCTCAGATTGGATGACCGACACCCGTACCCTGTGTACGGGCATCCAAGGCTCTACGTCAACGCGTCGCCATACCACCATCCGTATTCCATGCACCAACCGCCAGCGCCTTACGGGGTGTACACAAGCCCATACGCACCCGTCATCCCTAGAGACAATAGACATCATCTGATGCAACCGCCGCAAGAGCGAAGATATCCAAGTCCACCAAATAAGAACGGCGGTATGGTAGGGGGTAACCGAACTAGTCCTTCGTTGTCACCGCCTGAACAGTTTAAGGTACCCAACGGTCGGGATAACAACTGCAACAAACCACCCATACAACATCAGCAGCGGATACTACCGCCTCCGCCGACAGCTCCGCTTACACTGGCCGTCAATCATAACAACAACAATAATAACAATAACCTCGTCGTTTCCGCGGAACCGTCGCCGAAGAAATCGCGACGCACCACGCCGGAACCATTGCCGACCAAAACGTCGAACTTTACCAAGGGTTCGCTGATACGGTTGGCTAACGGTAAAATTAAAAAAGTCGAAGACATGAGGACCGAAGACTTCCTGAACTCCGTGGAGAACAGTGACCTACACAGAATTGATCCCAGCACGGTGGTTAGAATCGAACCAGTGACGGATTCATCGACGGTAAAAGGCAACATTAAAATCACGCTCAGTTACGGCGACCAAAGAAACCATCAGGTGATCTTTTTATTTATTTCCTTTCGATAAGGAAGTCGTAGTATTTAGTTGTAGTAGTAGTAGTAGTAGTAGTAGTAGTAGTAGTAGTAGTAGTAGTAGTAGTAGTAGTAGTAGTAGTAGTAGTAAGCGTAGTAACATGGCGTAGTATTTTGGACCGCACTCATTTCATCAACCCCACTCTATCGTGTCGCGTTCCGCATACGAAACCACCCGCGGTTGGGTGGGGGGGGAGTATAGAGCTGTCGCCGTATATAATGTATATAAATGACGCGTACGGTAAACGGTCTCTTCTTTGAATCGAGTTTTAGAGAGAACGAACGAAGTTGGTCGAGGGGGGGATGAGAAGAGGTGGAGGGTGGAAGAAGAACCATTAGCGCGGCGGTTTTAAAAAACGAACCACTCGCCGCCACCACCGCCGTCGCCGTAACCGCCGTCGCTTTGAATACGACGGACGACCGTGTGTAATAATAATAACTTCTGGAATGCAACGTCAGACGTTACGGGTTTTTATTTTATTTTTTTTTCTTCGTCACGACAACGATATATATGTATATATATATATATATAT
>JAIPRN010000494.1:0-58590 GCA_025469175.1 Geopemphigus sp. TES_GeoC_2020 | reverse complement strand
GTGTTTTTTCTTTTCTTTTTTTTTTTTTTTTTTTTGGTCGTTTCTCTCGTACGAGCGATAAACTCGCGAAAAGAAAAAACCGCCGAAAATTTCCTTAAACAACACGCGCGTAGTTTACCGTACGTGTAATAAAAACTGTTCGGCCGTCATGACTAGCAAAACGGCGGCGATCACGGATATTTTCGACAAGTTCGTTCAGTTGGGCGCTAGACTGATGGACTACCAGAAGTATATCGACGTGAAATCGTTGTACACGGCGTTCGTCGAGACGTTGTTGGCGTGCGCTTGCAGCTGTTTTCCGTCGATGGACGGACAAATTGACGACGACGACGACGACGACGACGATCACTCGTCGCCATCCGAACAGTATAAGGTATACGGGCTATATATAAATCTATTTAGTATCGCGTACACGAAATACACACTCACGAAACGTTCCGAGTACAAACTGGAAACGTTCCGAGTACAAAATCGTAGACGGTATCGGTGGCGGGAAAAGTTGAAAAAGCGAACGGTCGTTGGACGGAATGAAAAACGTCGGAACGCCTACGATCGAAACGTTTTTCGAGCCGAATACGGCGCGCGGATAAAATCAAATATTAACGCTCGACGGTATCCGCGAGCGAACACCGAGGCCGACCCGCACGGCCGTGTAATATTAATAACGCCGGTTTATTTTTTAATATTGACTTAACGAACCGGTATTAATTTATAGCGCCCGCGCGCGCCGTACAAACCGTTCGACAGTCGTTATAAATAGCGGCCGGTTGGAATCGCGTTTGTTTAGCAGCGTTGGGACGACGAACCGTGTACACAAATTCGGTATTTAAACGCGGCAGTTACGAACCGCGTAGTTAATATGTACGGTATATTCCGAAACGAGTCGGTCCGGTTATCCTTATTTTTTTCGTTTTCAATTTGTTCGCCGTTTGCCGTCGTTTTCGTTACCGGGCAATTGCTCATCCCACCCGTCGTAACGATAATTTAACGCGATTTCATTATCTCGCGCCCACCCGGGCCGATCGTCGAGTATTTTCTAACGACGAATTCGCCGACGAAATTTCGCGGTCGCTGAACGCGCCGCCGTCACAACCGACGAACAAAATTAACCGAGGAAACGACGGCGCGCTAAACGAATCGCCCTGTACACGCGCGCCGTTATTCGCTGGCGAACACATTTCCGATAATATATTCGTTCGCGGTTTACAGAGTTTCACGATACCCGAATGTGGTGGTAGTGGAGGGGGGGGGAGACAACCACCTCGCGGCATTTTCATTAACGATTAAAACGCGAATTATTTTTTTCGTCACCGACGTTGTTTATTTTCGGCAAACACTTCGTACGTGTAAACACGTACTCGAAAATGTTTCCCTTTTACGAACGCCTAAATTGAATACTAAATACAGCTCGTTCTCTCTCTCTGTCTCTCTCACTCGCTCTCCGTTTCTTCTACAACGAGGCCAATTAAGATTTTTCGACAACTGGCGTTATTCGTTCAGTTCACGACCCGAGCCCGTTTCGGTTTTTCGATAATATCATTTTATCGGCCGGGCCCCTCCTCCCCACGTTCGCGTATTTCATATTTCCGTTTCAATGGTACGTTACCCCTACGTTTAAACAGAACGCGAACGGCGTGTAAAATCGATAATTACCGCGTGTTTCACGACCAAAGCGTCGCTATTTCCATAGCTGAATAATATGACTTCATATCCGCCGCGAAACCGTATTTCGTTCGTAAACGCGTACGTCGGTAGGCAAATAATGTTTCCGAACCGTTTTTGTTTTTCATAGCGGATATCCGTCGTTTATTTCTAAAACGTCGTCGGGATACAAACGTGCGTCGAATTCATTCTCATCGCGACGCTTCGAATTACGTCGGTTCTTCACTCGCGTAGCGGCACCTATTTATAAAATCATTTTTGTTTTTAGGTCGCTTTCTATATTCAATCTATTCGTATATCGAATAATTCGACGTTCATTATACTTCGCAGTCGTCTATTGTAATTCGTTAAACGTATATGTATCGGTGTATAGCGTTTAAATATTACGAATATAAACGCGTTTACATTTTTATTCGAAAACACCGTCGATATATTAAGTATTCGTGTACGTGTTCTATAGTAATTATCGACACGTCGGTGAATCCGTTACGAGCATAGCGAGTGCTCGTACAAATATCGTTTATGTTGTAGATTCCTGGCGTTTTCGATTCCAATTTAATAAACACGAAAGCGCGCGGCGAATAATCCCGCGTCTCCTTATTATTCGAATTATCCGTGACGCCGTCGACCTGTACCGATTTTCGTACGGTACCACGTCCCTCTCGTCGGCGAATCCCGCTACGCGATCTACGGGGTGCACCGGTTGCCGTTCTCGGAGGGACAATAGCCGTAGAACGTACGGATCAAGTGCCCTCCTGCGTAACGGTATATTAAATCGCGCGCACTTTCGGCGATTATTAGAATCGTTATATTTCAAAGGCGTACACGACGCCATCTATTATATATATATATATATAATTGACGAATCCGAAAAGCGAAAAAGTATCGTCGAATAACAACAGGTGGTGTTATAGGTTCGTAAGTATGGGGGGATTGGACCTTTACGCTTTATCAAAAAACGTCGAAATTGTTTACGCGTTCGGGGGAAAACGTAGGAAACCGTAACGTTATCAAACGGCGAATCCGAGTTCCACTAAGCGATACACACCCGTTTCGTAATATCGTCGAAAATAATAATCGATCACGATGTCGTTTTTTACAGGTTAAACAACGTTGACCATCTCTCGAAGCAAGATCGAAAAAAGTATGAAAACCGCGCCACGAATACGAGACAAAAACGAGCGTTCGTTCCCTGGTTTTCGCGTAATCGAATTGTTTTGTCTCGTCGTTTTGTATTCCTAATCGGGTCGTTAATAAAATACGAATGTCCGGTTAATGGTTCGCGCGTATTTCATCGTCCCGATCGTTTTCCGACATGTTTTTCCTCAAATCGCTCGAACGCGACACCACGACGCCCGTGTACGAGATCGTCTACGATTTTCGCCCATATCGACGGAACATTGTCGTAATTAAAACCAACGTTCGTCGAAGCGAACAACACAACGGGTGTTCGAACCGTTTCGGTCGACGCGCGGTTTTACGCAATCGCGGCGGAAATTGTACCGTCGACGGCAACGGCTGACAGCGAAGTCTACGCAAATATACCTATTACGTACGCGATATATTATAGCTCGCGCGCGTGTTTATAGTACGACTGCGCGAAAAACAAAATTTACCAGACGCGTCGACGAAGCAAATAAATCGTATTTTCGTAAACATTCCCGATTGTTGGTGCTACTATTCGCGTTGGTTTATATTCATACGTTAAACAAACGCGACGCGAATTTCAAACGCGCGACTTTGTCGAAATTACTTTTCTTCGGCGCCGTACGCGTAAAAAACAGCTTTATTACCACCATCGCCATACGGACGACGCGATGACACCCCGCGCGCGGCCGTTCGTCCAAAACGTACCTTCGATCGTTCCGAAAACGATTTGTAATCAAATTAACCCGACCGAGAATTCGTGGACGCAACGACATCCTTATATATATATATATATATATATATTCTTGGCCGGCCTCGTCTCGGTATTTATAAGGATTGTCTTATACTCTTCGTCGAAATCGAACGTGAAAATAACCGTTTACGCGTAATTATTTTGGGTACCGTTACAACAATCAATAGCGCGTAAACTAACGGACGCGAATCGAAAACGGAGGCGGCATGAAAAATACACGGCCACGGTGTGTAACAACAGTTTGTCGTTTCGGCAAACGGAACGTATGGAAAGCTCGGGTATTTGGCTCGTACACTTTGTTGGAAATAATTTTTTTAAATTGTACGTACGAGTAATCGACTATAAAGGCGATTAAAAGCGTTAAATACGTAACGCGAGATTAGATTTTCTCGTGGTACGTTGTGTTTTTCTTTTAGAAACGACGTTTACTCATAAACGCGCGTGTGAAACATCCGAATTGTATTAAATATACGTTTTATATATATATATATACACGTGTAAACACCGCGAGTCGAGGGTAGTGTTCTACAACATCCCGGCGACGAACTCGTAAAATTACAGTTTTACGTACGTAGCGGCGCAATGAACGTACCTCGAAGTCACCGATGATGCGGCGAACACATTCCGTACGGGGTGACGTTCGATCGGTACGGTTATCAAGTTGAAAGGCACGACCGGCGACCGTATTTTACCGATAAGACGCGCCGATACAACGATTTCCTAAACGAGATTTTTCGTTCTATTTTGTTTTGATTTTAAGCGCCTAACGAGATTGTACGAAAACCTGTAACCGTTCCGGTCCGGACTTGTTTACAAGTCGTTACGCGCGCGCGGACGAGGGAAAAAAACGTGTTATGGGGCCGTGTACGAACTGCAACGGCGTATATAATAACGCGGAAATATATACAGAATTCGACGAAAATCCGTAATTACGACGTATAATTTTTTCCGTTTAAAATTTCAATAAGAATCATTTTTTAATTTTTGCATACGCCCGAACAACCGGTTTTCAAAGTATCGCCTACGTGTCTATTTATATATATTACACGTATAACGTGTAATACCATTTTACCTTGGCAATTATTCGCTAATTTACGGAAATCGTCGAAATTCGCAAGATTTCGCTAAAATCGTAACGCGCTATATTAATCGGCCGTAAAATTGGTAAAACGTAACATTGCGGGAACTAAGAGAAGCGTACGCGTAGTTCGAGACGTAAGCGAACGTTATAATAAGTAATAATTAACGAGGCGTCCGTCGTAAATTGTACGATTTGTATTAATATACCGAATGTTCCGCGGCGAACAGTTTATCGAGTTTTTAACAAAAAAAAGAAGAAAAAACTCGTAATATTTTTTAATAGTTATCACGTGATACTGCCCCGAGTAGGAATCGTGAAATTGTTTTTACGTTTTCAGCAGTTACAAACTATACTCGAATGTTTCAACTAAATCCACGTAACAACAATAGGGCGATTATTTTCAAAATAGTCGTAATTTAAACCGAATTACCGTTTACTTTTTGGCGAGTATAATTATAGACCAATTATAGAACTCATTCCGGCAAACAGAAATCGAGTGTTTGTAAAATACGTATTATAATCGTGTAATATTGAATCTACAATATTACGCAACCGACGTAATATTATTATATTACGTAACGTAATATAACGTTAGATATGTACGATCCTCGACCGTGACGTTTTTACTTTTGCGACGACAAAAATAGGGTATCGTATACGGCTGGTGAGGGGAGGGAGGCAACAGGGTACTAGTCCCGTTCGTCGTACTAGCGAACGTTGTATTCGGAACAACGCGTTTTCGATTTGTCCGAGTACAATTTTACTCGACTTACTAGGAATTCCAAACACGACGGATTTCGCGATAATTACAAACATCCGTGGTAAACAAAGGGGATATCGGGTACCGACGTTAATATTGTCCCGAGTCCCTCAAAACGGAAACGGATTTGGACAGGAAACCGTTGTCGACGTGTTCAACATTTGGCCCGCGAGCGGCGTACGCGTAAGATCACTACGCGAACAATAAAACCGACACGAGAATCTAACACGGTATCACCGACGAGTGTAAATGGACAATAATGCGTAAATAACGACGGGAAATAACGGACGTAATTAGCTGTTCGTATTGTCCATATTAAACGCAACGCTAAAATATATAGCGTAACGTTTACATTTTGAGAAAATGTAGCGAAGCGCGCGCGAATATAATAAACGTTGTTTATAAATACGCGAGGTAAATGAATCGATGAAAAATAATAACGTTTAACGTGATTTTTACGGTACGTTTTACTAAATATACGTCGTCCTTGGAAATTGACGGGAAAAATGTTAGCGCCGTTCCTCTATTTCGGACGTAGTCGAACTATTTTACTGGCGCATGTATACGATATGCCATACTTGTCCATCATATTCGGCGGCATATACCGTTCGTCAATCGCACAATGGCGAGTTTTGTTAAATCGTATTCGGCGAATGTACTTGGTACGGATAAACTGTATAAAAACGCCAACGATTAATTATTTACGAAACTTAAACGGGTATACTTCGAATTTGTGTATATATAATAAATAACGGTACATTTGTACCGCCACTCGAGGTCTTTTAACATAACAAACGTACGAGACGTTCCACCCAAAACACCTTGTACATTGAAGACTTGTTATTTTGTATACTTCTTGTAATACAATTTATACTCGTCGTCGTTCAATAGCTATTTATATACTAGCCGAGTTTATTTTTGTTCGTTAAATATTTAGAACTTATAATCCGATTAACTCGAAAAAACTATAATACTGCTGAGTAGTTAATGGCCATATATATATTTTAAAAAATTAGACATTACCCGATACTTACAGACTTTTGACTGTAGACTCTGATAAGTGATGGCTAAATAGATAAGTTTTATTTCAACGATTGATTGTATGTTCAAAATGGCGCAAGTCTATACAAATATGAAAATGCGTACGTTAATTTAACGTAATAATTCGTTTATTTAATTTTTTATTGCGCAAAGACCGATAATCGCTTGTATCTTTATATCGAAAAAAATATAAAACTATAATTACGCATATATAAAATTGCACGCTCAGGTTTTTTGAAATTCTCAAACTAAATACTATTGTTTGGCATACAAATATTTTAATTAGGTCACAAATGTTTTCAATCGACAATTCAGTAAACAGTGAATACATATTTTTGATTTCTTAAGAACAAAGTCAATACATTACATTTCCAAAATACAAAAAAATGTTACGGCATGCGCAAAAAATTCATTATTGTCATAATTTCACGATTTAATAACCATGCGTTTATTCATTAATAGCTTAATGTAATACAATACATTTAAGCGTAAAACATAATTCATAACCACGGAAAAAGCGTTTAAACTAAATCAAAGAATATAATTCATTTTGTTTTTGATAACCTTTTGTTTATTTTATCACAAGAAACAACAAATTAACAAAATTATTAATATAGATTATTATACAAATTCTACTTAATTAATAAAGGTAACAATATGAATAAAAATACCGCTAAATTCATTTAATTGTATTTTTTTTTTTAAAGAAAATAACTTGGACAATATCAGTGTTATGTATAACTTGAAACCGAGTTATATAAATTTAGAAAAATATCTGTGATAATATATATACATATATAGTAAATAAATATGCACATATATTATTTGAGGAAGTATCATAAATATTGGGTTTTATGAATTTTTAGTTATGATAAAACACATACACAATCAAAAATATAAAGCGGAAATTCAGACAAGTATATTTAATAATTTAACTTTAGTGTGAAGCAAGCATACATTATAATTGTATGCCAGTTTACATACTACTAAGCTCGTTTAATTTAAGTGTAACTATAAAATAATTATTAAATCGCACACACGGATTTTGTCAAAATATATATGCGTCGTTTGTTTTTCGGGGCAGTTACTTTAATCGTATAGAAATATTTATAAATACGAGATAAATTAAATATTTAAACACAACAAAAAATAAATAAAACGTGTACTTAATTATAAATGAAAAAGTACGTCAATTTTAATAACTATCACACTTTTTTTAAGAATATACGATTGTGCAATTAATTTGTTTTTTTAATTCAGACTTTAAGCTTTAAAGTACATTTCAAATAAATCAACTTTTCTGTAAGACAATTCACAAGAATTATTTATCATCATACTTGTGAAGTAGTCATAGTTTGTTAGAATAGTTGGAATAAATTCTGTTTATATTTATGTAAAAAAATAGATATATTAAGTACAATAAGTAAATAGTTGTTAAAACTATTGCGGTTGGCTGGTCGTATGTGGTAAACTTGATGCAGATAAGCTCTGAATGTCACTTAACAAATTATTACCTGTAAAACAAAACTGTTATACTTTGAAGTTTTGTCGGTGAATCAACGACTGCGTTTCCCCGCCATTACTTTGCCTCACAACTGGTGGTTGCTGTAATTGTCAACTTGACTGGCGAGTAGATGTCTGTGGTTGTCCATTGCTTGCAACCTTATCATCATCCGATGCTGTTGGTGATATACGGATTGCTTGATACCATTGGTTAGTTAGATCAGTCATTTGTGTTTTACAGTCCTTCAACTCCTAAATAATTTTTCAGTCATTTAATATATATTATAATAGCGTCAAAATTTATTAATACTAAGCAAACAATTTAAATAGTTAGTTTTTAAATTACTTCTTGTGTAAAACGTCTGGTAAAAAATGGTATGAAGTATTTTATGTCTAATTTAGCAAATCCACTGATTCTTGATTGAATAAAATTAACTTCCATTTCTTCCTCAGTTAATTCTGATAAATGTTCAGAATCAATAGCTTGTCCCTAACAAATATATACAAATAATAACTAATATACGTTAAATTAAACAAATTGTTTTTAAAATGTTTATTACCCATTCTTTTGTTTTACTAAGTGATATAGCTTTATCTTTTCTTCGACGACGAGTGCTTCTCACAGTTTTGGATGACTGCAAAATCTAAAAAAAAAAAAAAAATATTAATTTTACTTTATTTTAAACAATAAACACATTACCTTCATTAGTGGCATTGTTGAACCACCAAACAACAAAGTAGTGACTAATATTATACATAAAGTAGTTGTAATTATCACATGTCTAGTTTCGTTACTAAATTCTAAATGTAACGACAATGCATATGAAATAGCTCCTCTTAATCCTAAAACAGTTAATTAATATAAATAAAATATAAACAAAAATAGTAAATAGTAAATATTAAAAGCTTTTCCAAAATTAAAAATGTAACACAGATTTAATCAATTGATAAAAAGAGAATTGACGTTTAAACATTTTTTTTTTAAAAAAATACAATGTAAAAATATAAATCCAAATTAATTTTAGAACTAATATATTTTTAGTTTTATCAAAGGCCTGTCTTGGATTGATTTAACAAAAGATATTTTATCGAAAGTAATTTGTATATACAAAGTTGAAGTATCATGATTAAACAAAATTGTAAAACTCAAATTTTGTAGTTAGGGTAATTTGTTGTAAAATTATAAAAGGGAAAAAAATTCATAAAATTATATAGGAATTTTAATTTAAACATTTTGCTTTAACAAAATATATTAAATATTTTTCAATAGTTGAGCAACTTACCACTAAACCACATAATGAACATCATATGTTTTGTAATTTGATGTTCCCTGAATTTATTGCATAAAAAGGCCAACGGGAATATATTGCAAGCGCGGCCAATTAAACACAGAATTAAACTCCAAATGACCAATGCTGGTTCAAAGTGTAATCTAAAACTAAATAATGCTAGTCCAAGATAAGCAAACACACAAGTTTCTGCAATGAACGCCAGTGTTCTCATTGTCTGTTGCATTGTAATCTGCGTGACCGTTGACAAATTAAAATGAGTATAATGTGACATGACAATTCCATTGAATAAAATAGCCATAATTCCTAAAATAAAATAACTTATATTAAGAAATTATGTAAACGTGTATATAAAATATAATTTACCAGATAAATGAATGCCTTCAGCTAAGACGTAGGGCGCATATGTGAACACCAACATCATGGCAAATTCTAGTGATGGTGTTTTCCTTAAATCTACATACTTCAATAATAGTGCACTAATTAAGGCAAATATCACCCCAATACCAGCAGACGCAAAAAACATCAAACAAAATTGTTTGATACCAGTTAATACAGCTTCGGAAGTACTCATGGCTGGTCCATTTGATTGTAATACTGATGTAGTCAATACAATGGCAATAGCATCGTTTAGTATACTCTCTCCAAAGACCAACATGTTCAACACAGGATCAACATCTAGTGCGTGAAAAATGGCTACAGTAGCTACTGGATCAACTGCTGAAATTAATGATCCAAATGCAAAACTTTCAACGAAACTTAATTTGTACGCTACTTCCGCCAGACCGAGGACATAAATACCGGTGCCAATAACCAGGGCAGATATGGTAGTACCAATAATGGCAAATACTAAAATGGAACCAATGTTTTGAAAAAAGTTTCCCTTGTGTAAATTGTAACCGGATTCAAATATAATTGGTGGTAAGAGAACAAGAAAGAACGCCGTCGGTGAAAATGCTTCTTCGTTACGCCAGTTGGCAATATGTTGTTCTGACATAAGATTCATAATAAGACCGATGACAGCACCAAGAAATACAATCACTACACTTTCAGGTAAATACTGAAAATGTATGGAAAGCATTAGATGTATAAGAAGTGTGCCCAAGGCGAGAACACTAAGCACGAAGAAAATGGCAATTGAACTGTTGCGCTCTTCTTCGGCTGAACCTTTTTTTGGTAAAACTGGTTCACCGGGCGTGACAGCTGGTGATTTCTCAGTAGAATTAATAATAGTTTCATTTGACGTAACATTTATTGAGGCTTCTAAGGCGGTAGACGATGAGTCCAGATTATGGTTTTCGGGTGTAACAGTGATGTCGTTAGAGTTCGTATCGGGCGCAACAGTATTGTTGTCACCAACGACAGTACCGCGACATAGGGCGTACAGGACCAGTACGAAATACAGCTGTGTCTTCATCGCTGCAGATGTTGGCTGTGACGCGCTAAATAAAACGTAAGCCGATGACAATCACGCGCTCGAAAATTAGTTAAGGCAATAACGACAATTTCCACATTGTTCACGTAGTTCACGAATCATTAGTCGATTGTACATACATATTTGGCGGTCGGGCACTGCGTATTAAACTTCGTAATCAATATTATTCCGTGGAAAATGACAAAACACTGAACGTACTGTGCGAAAAGATAACGCGTTTTACTATACGTATATGAATAACAAAAATAACTACCCACCACTGCTACTGAGTGTTAACTATACGTATAAACGGCGAAAAACGAAAATACAGAATAATAATTCCCTTTAGCCTTGAGAGGAGCTGCTGATGATGATAAGACAAAACTATTATGCTGGTGTGATAACGTCAGAAATTCACGGAGTTACGGACCAACTGGATTCCGGTATTTTGAATACGACCGATCCCGTCCGTCTCATTGGTTGATACCAGCCGGGATCGTTGCCTGAATAATGCTAACGAAACAACGCAGCGACGAACCGTTAAATCGTTTCCGTTTTCTAATATTCCCCAAGACTCGTAGCTATATAAATCGGCTGTAAGTGATTGTTATGTAATTTTAAGTAGTTTAATGATTTTCGAGTTTTTTTGAGTGTCTGGGTATATACTAACTATTACAATATTCTTGCGTCGAATCCTATTAGTTATTCATTGCGTTCAAACGGTCAATTAATAACAAAAATCAAACGAACGGTGAGTTTTAATTAATTTTTTTTAATTTTATGCTATTTATGCATGCGCTATTATTTATTATGTATTTTAAATATTCGTTGTGTTTTGTATTGTATAACCGTTTTATTGGTCATTAATAAAACACATCCTAAGTTACTCGTTTGCAAACTCTGAAACTGTGTCTTGCCTAAAATTCTAACTAATCAACTTGAACGCCTTTCTTTCTCGAATTAAAATTTAATAGTTAATTATGAAAATAAAAATATGTCGGACACAGTTATGTGTTTTACACATTTGTATTTATTGTTTTTTTAAAATGTTAGGTTCTATGCGCTAACTGATCAAATTGTATTTGACTGGTTAAAATATTTGGATAATTTATTTATAAAATAAATTAGGTATCTGTATATGTAAATTATTTTTTAGTGGTATTTTAATAGTTTTCTTTTTTCAATTTGTATTTTACAGTTGGTATTTTTTATAATATTCTCTTTATCATGGCTGTAATCGGAGGAAAACATATAATTGAACCTAAAAATGAAATTGCCAAAAATATTGAAAAAACCATGGCAGATAATCGATCCAAACGCCCATTAAATCATCAGTGGAAACTAACTGATTTTGAAATTGGAACACCTCTTGGTCGTGGTAAATTTGGTCGTGTGTACCTTGCTCGAGAAAAAAGTACCGAATATATGGTTGCATTAAAAATGATGTTTAAATCAGAATTGGTAAAGGACCACATGGAACATCAAGTTCGGCGAGAAATTGAAATTCAAACACATCTTGATCATCCTAACATTCTTAAAATGCTTACATATTTTTGGGACGAAAAAAAAATATATTTAATTTTAGAGTTCGCTCAAGAAGGCGAATTATTTAGAGTATTGAACTCACAGCCACATAAACGGTTTGATGAACCAACAGCTGCATATTACTTACGACAAGTAGCTGATGCCCTGAGGTATTGTCATTCACAAAGTGTTATTCATAGAGACATAAAACCAGAGAATCTCTTGTTATTTAGTCACCACGTAATTAAGTTGGCAGATTTTGGATGGTCTGTCCACGCACCATCAAAATGTCGAAGTACAACATGTGGCACTATTGATTATTTACCACCAGAAATGGTGGATAATCAAACATATAATGAATATGTAGACAATTGGTGTTTAGGAGTATTGTGTTATGAATTCTTATGTGGATCACCACCTTTTGAAAGTTCTGATCAAGCAGAGACTTTTAGAAAAATTCGTGCTGTTATGTATGGTTTTAAACCTCATATGAGCGAAAATGCTAGAAGTTTTATTTCGAAACTTTTGATTAAAATACCGAAGGCTAGGTTATCTCTAACCAATGTGATTAATCATCCATGGATTTTAGCAAATTGTGAATTATTCACTAAATTAAAATTACAATCAAAGTAATTTAGTTAATTTAACTACGTGTAGTTTAGTTTTTAATGTACACTAGCCTGATGTAAATATTTTTAATATATAATTGCTTTTTAATTTTTTCATTAATATATGTCAACCTTACAATTAAGTCGAGACGTTACATTACAGTTTAACTTTTTCATATCTGTACATAATTATACTAATAATTGAAGAAAATTTTGTAATAAAATAAATAAAAAAATGCATTTACTAATTATATAAATCGATATAAATTTTATTTGCTTAGATAATATAGTCACTATTTATCTATAAATGTTTTTATTATTCATTTTCTTACTACAATTATAATTATCACCTTGAAACCTAATCTTGAAACAAAATATAATTACGAAGTTTAGTATTTATTTTTAATTTTAATGTACAAATTAGGTGGTGTTGTTCTAATAATTAGATACAAATGTAAATATTTTTTTAAAAAACCGTATTTAGAATAAGTATAAATTTACTATTTACTCTGTATATATATAATCAAAAATGGTAATAAAAATTTCGTTTTTACAAAATTAAGTATGTGTATTATCGAATTAGAATTCTATCTACTTATAGCAATTAATTGGCCCGACGGAATTAAATTCAAAATAAGTGTTCATACTTAAAATGGAGTAAATGATAATTTATATATCAGAGGAAAATAATTTTAAAATATATTAGATTACATTTCTGTTGACTAATTAGTGGTTCCCAAATTGTGTTTTATATAAAGCCTACAATTTCAAAATGTAAACAAATTAATAATGTATTATTAAATGTCATAAATATCGATATTTTTATTTATGTGAACTGTTTTACTACTTCATTTATTAAAATGAAATAACATTAGTTTATACTAGGATTTAATTATATAAATTAAAAGCAATATATAAAAATAACAGAAAATGAATTTATTCATTCAAACAAAGCACACTAATTTGTATTGTATGATGTAACATACATGGCAACTTTTCTACTACTATAGAGTTAACGATTCACCTCTATAATGGCCAAGATAATTTTGTTTAAAATCTTTTATAATCATGTAACATGTAAACGCGACTAATAACAATTTATATAAAAATAGCATTAAGTATATCAATTCAACTTTAATTTCAAGGGAAATTATATTCTATAGTTGACATTAACCGGTGCATTTTTACTTAATGCATTTCATAAATCAACAAATTGATATACATAAAGAAATGCTAAGGAACTAATTTTTTTTATTATTATATACTAAGCAAGCCAAAAATTATATTAGATGTAATCTATAATTGAAGTTTGACATCTATTTTGTATGTTCCTTTAGTTCTTTAAATATTTCAAATTGCAGAAAAACAGAAGAAAATGTTTTGAAACAAAACAATGATTGATTCAACAAAAAGCCAATAATTGAAATTGTAAGCACATTAAACTTTTTACAAAAGAAACATTAAATTTGAACAGATCAATGTAATATGGGCTTTAAGTCTTTGTATGTAGTGTTTAAATAACAATTAGGATTTCAAAATAAAATTATTGCACATTTAGTGACTTTTATACAAATTTCAGTCTTGTTTATATAACTCACAACATAAATTTGTATAAGATGACAATAATAGTAATAAAAATAATAACTATAAACAAAACAATACATTATAAGGAAACAACAATAAACTAATCAATACTTGCACAATAATTATTAAAAATTGGTAATTGTATAACACTGAATTCTAGGTAATATTCTACTAAATTACTACTAGTTGCCATATTTTCCCTCCCATCACATTCAAAATGTCTAAAGACATGAATTAAATTCTACAATCTGCAACACCACAATACTGACTAATCATACACGCGAGTGTTTTTGTATATTTCATACATTCTGAGCTATGGGCGAGTTTGATAAAACAATTTCTAATAGATAATTCACTATATTGGAAATTCACGGCACTGATTTAGTGATATTATTGTACAGACGTTTGATCCAATATGTGTCCAAATCAAATGCTTGAAAACCTATTAAACGACAAATTGGACATTGATTATAAGTTAAATAACTTAAGCAATATTATAATTATATAATTATATATACCATTTAATACTTCAGTAGTGCTTTCAGATTTAAAGTAAATAATTTTCTGTGAACCTAATACAACATAATAAAGCATTAATTTAGAAAAATTAAATAATAATAAAACATCATACTTTTTGCTGATTCTTCATCTTCTATGACTGAATGCCAAGCTGAAATATAAATTTTACAACTTTGTGATTATTATATTGCAATTATCAAATTTTATAAAATATAAATTAAAATTTTCTGTATAAAACAAATAATCAAACTATTCAACTCTTTAATTAGTTTAATAAGATATATTTATGTTGATTTAAAAATACTTTGATTAACCTTAATAATATTAGTCTTAAATAATCTTTCAATATCATTAATTATTATATATCCTATGATAGTATTATGTATAATAAATTGTATTATGATAATTATACAGTGAATAACAGTGAAGAATAAAAACAAAAGAAGTAATTCCTATCACCGATGTTTATTTTTTATTAAGTATATAATTTACATTAGTGAATGATTTTTTTAATTTAGATTACTTAATAATACTGATTAAATAAATATATTTTTAACTACGAGATATAAACAATTGTATTATTGTAAACTATCTGTTTTTTTTTATTCATACTGTTGATCTTGGTAATCAATAATTCAATATTATCTAAATATTTTTCTTTTAAAGTTACAAAATGAATTTAAATATAATATACAATAAATTAACGAGTATTATCATTTATTTCTGTAAACAGGAAATATGAACATTGATGGAACTGTAATATATGTATATAAATAGAAATAAACATAGTAAAAGACATTAATTTAAAATTTAAATTAAGATTTAAAATGCAATAATATTTCTTTGAATAAAGTTAACAATATAATTGTTATTTTCCTTATGGAAAATATGTAACTATGTCAAACAAATGAGGAACTTCTTAGTCAAACATTCATTTACTGTATAGATATCAGAATTCAGAATTTATACAAATCCCGAGACCAGATATATACATTTTAAAAATTTTCAACTGTTTAAAATTATATAATTTAATGTAACTAGTATGTAATCTAATCATTTTTGTTGAGACTAAATAAAAAAAAATTATAACGTTAATAACTTATTATAAATAATGTAATAATTTTCTTTAAAAAAAAAAAGAAATATATGATATAATACATAAAATAATTAAGTTTAAAAATTAGTTTTCCTCTTAACTAAGTTTCCGTCTATCTTTTATTTTGTATATTTTTAGGTAAGTATACTTTTTTCATGTGTTAAACAATTCATTAATTTAAGTTTCTACATAAAATTTACCTCAAATAATTATAAAATTATAAACATATTTTGCAAAAAGAAAAAAAAAACTGTACCAGAATATAAATTAAAACTGGTTTTTACACAAAACACGTAATAATATTAAACAAAGCCTAATGATTATATAATTTATAATACTATTTGTAGTTTCATTTTCTAAATTATTTAAAGACAAAAACATGTTTATTTTTGATTTTTAATAAATAAATTTATACTATAGAATATCAAGAATTTACTGAAATATGATGGGTTTATACCCATATGAATTACCACTGGATATAAGAAGTAATGTGTAAGCAGTTCCTATCAAAATTTTCAGTTCATAATTCACAGGGAAAATAATAAATATATTAAACAAATAGATTATATTGAGAAGTTAATAAAAGTAATTTGCTTTTAATAAAGAAAATAAGATTTGTACTCTTGTATATACAATATATCATAATTCATATAAATTAGGAAAATAAGATTTGTGTTCTTGTATGTACAATAAATCATAATTCATAACTAATATTAGGTGAGCAATCTTTGTATATAATAAACATAATTTGTTTTGAAAATGGCTAAATTTGATAATAGTTTAATATTGTGTCTAGAGAGGATAAACAAATTTCTTAGTTTTAAAAATAGAGAACATTAAATATGAGTTACTCTGTTTATCATAGAAATTAATAATTTGTTTTGTTTTATTTTAACTTTCAAAGTAAACTGAATGTAGTTCATATTTCTGGTATTATATTATACATAAATATAAAACACAATATTTGTCTGATAGCAACTACATTGAAAAAAGGTATCTGAACATTCTGCCTTATCTAAATCCAACTTGTTTAAAAAAAATTAACGAAATAATAATATAATTTTTTATATTATTGTTTAATTAAAATAATATTTTGTTTATAAAGTCAAGTATAGCCTTAGAAGAATATAAGAATTATTGGAAAAAATGTATATTTACATTCGTTAATGTAATGTATGAGTTTTTCATGTTGAGGACTTAAAACATCTTGAGGTGAAGAAAGACACTTGTTTAAAGGCTTTCTATGACCATTGGAATGAAATACTGGCCTGGGCTCAGGGCTGTAAAAGGTACATCCAATGAACATTTCGAGAATATGGCAAGATACAACAGTAAGTTGTATAATATTATACATACGTTTGTAATTCTTCTTCTTCTGGCCCATTTACTTTTTTTAAATTTTCACGAAAAGAATCCAGACGATCAAAACTGTGTCGGACACCTTAACAAAAAAAAAAACTTCAAAAACTCATATTTACATAAATCGTGTTTTTTGTGTTATAAATAGGTAACCTTCTGGGTATTTGGAATAACAGAATGTAGCTCACCTCTTCGCGTTTTTGCCGTCATATATTTACTTGGTGTTTTTACAGCATACATGATGAAGTTTTCAACTTGAACGACCAACGTGCAATCACGATGGAATAATAATAAACTCTAAACGTTTGCAAAAAAAGAAAAAGATTGGAAGTTGTTACAAAATCATTTGAATGGTATGACGGACGTGCTCAGAAAATTCCCTCGGCAGGAAATTTTCATATCGGAACCAAGAAACGAGTTGTGATTTAAAAGGTATCTATTATATATGATGTTAGTAACAAATCTTTTATCAAATTCGATTCCCGCCAGTCTTGCTAATAAAGATTTAAAGGTCACGAGCATTCTATCATTATTTATCACTGCTGTCCTGTCATGAAATAAATTAATGGAAACTGGCCAACAAAAATACTAAATATAAAATCCTTTAAAAAATAACTTATTCTCAAAAACTTACGAATTAATAATATTTAAAAAATATAAATTTTAATCATAAATTATGTTTAAATATAAATATCCTTTTTTAATTATAATATACAATTATAATTTAATCAAATTCACAATTCAATTTTTTTTGAAGTATTTTTATTTACCATCTCAATCAACAATATGGTGGTTAGGAAAACAAATGATGAATGATATATATTTTCATTTGTACTGAAAATGTATATATTACATACAATAAATATTCAAGTTAAATTAAGATAAAACTAAAAAGTTTATTAATTTTAAATATTTAATAAAACATGATTTTTTTGTAATTAATCTATAATAATATTCTGAGTTTTCAATTAAATTTATTTCTACAGCCCAAATTGAATGGAATATCACAATGGATAGTAAAACAAATTAAAAACAATTATTGGTCTTCTATAATATAATTACAATAAACATTCAAAGTATATTAAACTTCAAAATCAGTTTTAAAATTCTGCAGTAGCAGAAAATGTGATACAGTGCAATATGTTGCTTCACAAAGTATAACCTATATGTCTGATACATTGCAAATGACCATATAACATAAAAACAGTGCTTAAAGTGGATACAACCCAATTAATAAATTAATCACAAAATAAACGTAAAATTAACAATTAATAAAATTTAAAAAAACAACAATTGGAATAATATATGTTTATAATACTAAGAGATTAATTTTATGGGTAAAATGTAAATACTTTTATAAATAACACAATAACATCAAAAAAAATCTAGAATATTGAAATACATTAATGCATGTTGTTTATAAAGCAAATTCAAAATTATACAAAACATAGAAACGGATTTATAATCTTAGTGATATTAAATCAAATTGATATATAAAAATGCTAGTATAATGTTGTTGTTAAACAAAATTAATTTCATAGCTTATAAACCATGATGGAATGAAAAGTATATAGCATCTATTATGATTAACGTTTAACAATTTGATAAAATTCATACAAAACAATTATATATCATAAAAACTATTAACAATCATATTTCTTATTTTGAATATCATGAAATATTTTTATATTCCTATTAAAATTCAATCAAAGTTCAATAATTTACCAGGATTATTAATTGATTATTGACTACTTATTTATAACCAATGAAATATTATAAAATAAATGGATATTTTTCTTAAAATGAAAAATTGAACACCAATTTGGATGACTTAAAAAAGTAATATACTTCCTTTCATTTAAAGCAACTCAAGATAAAAGTTAATACACACATTTATTGAATTAATAACTAATAATTTGATTACTTCAAGATTATCCAAGTATAACTTTACAAAGCAAACATGGGATCACTTTGCTTGTCTTTATTACGTCTTGGTTGGTTTTCATTATTTTCTGCAGGTAGATTCTCAACAGCGGCTGCTCTCTCTGCTAAAAACCTTTCAAACTCACTGCTTGATAATGATTCTTCAATTTCGCCTCCTAATCTAGAAGAACTTCCTGGCTATAAATAAAAAAAATATAATATTTGAATAATTTATTAATAACTATAACATAATAAAAATTATTGACTGAATATTATAGAATATTATAAACTATAAAATAACATTTTTTAAAAATACTTACATTTTCACTGAGCCAAGCTGCTATTTCATCAAAATCTTGTTCACTATGCATCTGAAATTATCAAGTTTTATTTTAATTTAATAAAAAATGTAATTAAGATACTAATGGTTAGCAATTAGCAAATGTGTTGTAACAGTTTGTAAATAATTAATAAAATACTAATATTTAAATTGTACAACATAACCACACTACATAAATAAATTTTTTTAAATGTATTAATGTATACCATTTATTTAATTTACAATAAGTATAACATAACAAAATAATTATTGAAATTAAATTAGTAATATGGTGGATTAACTATTTCAATATTGTTGTTTGACTAATAGTTGTAACGACTAATAAATTTCAAAGTTTTTTCTTTTGAATTATAAAATCATTTATATCATTAACATTTTATATATAAATAACTTAAACAGTCAAACTCTTGATATTTCAAACAAAACTATGACCTTTACAATATTTAAAAAAATGTATTGCAAACTGTCATAACACTCAATGTTAAGAAAATACAAGGAAAAATAAAAACGTATGAAAATGTGCTGTATGGTGTTTTGTTGTCATGCATCATAATCACATCTATTGTCTAACGATAACAATAACAGACATACATTTTTATTATACTATTGTTTTGTATAAGAAAAAAATCTTTAATATCAAAGCAAAATATAAAAAATTATTTATATTTTTATAAAAATCTGTTTTAAACTATAACTATAATATTTTGAACATTAGTATATGACAAATTTGTTTAGTGATAAAAAAATAAAAATATTTAGTCTCTACAAATTGTCTTATTAATACTTTCTTGATATTATGAATTTTTATAAAATAATCTGTTTTTACTAATTACCATATTTATAGTTATATATATATGCTTAATATTAATTGAAAATTTAAACATAGAAATTATCAAGAGTTAACAATATATTATTACTTCATAGTTTATATATTAATATAATTTATAGTACTAAATAGAAAAATATATTGTTAATAATAAACAAATATAAAAATTACATAAATATACAAATTTGTAATTAGAAAAAACTATTATAATATTTAAAACTATTTGTGTTAGAAAATTCATATAAAATTTAATTTATCAAGCATTATTTTAAATTTCAAATTAATATAAAAATATAAGCTTGTTAACTTAAGTAGAAAAATTTAACTATAAAAGAAGTGAAAATTAAAATCATGCATTTACATTAATATTGCCTTGTTGGTTTAAAGTAAATGTTACAGAATTAAAAATAATATATTTGGATTTTTTTTATTAAAAAGAAGTGAAAACTATCATATAATTACGGATAATGTGTGCATCAAGCTGGTAATGTTAACATATATTATCAGGGCATAATTTCATTTTATTATACTCTTACCCTGATGACATCTTCGTGAGCACAATCCTAAGTTCAAACCCACACAATACACACACAAGTGTTACAAACATAATAACAATTGCTTTATACAAACGTGATTTTAATTATAATATAATTTTTTTAAATAAGAATTTATTATTTAATGTAGTATAATTCATATGTACTCACATCTTTTGTTGTTACATTTTGTGATCGAGCTTGAGTTAAAGAAGCTAAACTGTTAACTTGATCTGGTTTTAAATTAGCATCATAACTACTTCCACTAAAAATAATGAATTGAATTAAATTTTCTTACTTAAAAATATAGTTAATCACAAATAGTAATATTACCCAACTTTTGTATTTTCATATGAAACAGATCGAGATTGAGCAAACATATCAAAATCATCTGTTTGAATGCTCGTAAGTAAATCTGTAGGTGGATTTTGTTTAGGTTTTTCATTATTGATATCTAAAATAATTTATTTCCAAAAAATAAAATTATATGTTTTTTTTTATAATATGTTAGTATAGTTTTACTTAGTTTTGAAAATTGATTTGAAGTTGTAGCAATTGGTTCTTCAATAAATCCTTGAAGTAAATCAGTTGTTTTTATAGATGGGCCATCTACTATAGTAGCACTACATCCAGCTTCTCTATTCTTTTCATATCTGCTGTATCTATTTTATAAATTTTATACTTATAAATATATTAAATTTTTATTATATATTATGTAATATATAAACTAACCTCAGAAAAAGATTATTTAAATCGTCATTGACTAATAATAGCTGTTCGGTAAGATTACCATCTGGTAATTTAGCAAGAAGTCCAACAATTCTTTCTTGCATTGCTTTACAAGTAGTATATAAATCCTAGAAAATGCACACATCTTAAAAAAAAAATATATGGTTCTACAATGTGTTATTTGTAATTATATTCAAATTTAATAATACTAAGAGCAATTTATTTAAGAGTAATAAAACTTACTAGAATCACTGTAACATTAATAATTTATATGTCAAAATACTTACAGTTAAGAGCTGAACATCAGATGCATCTTCTTTTCCTGGTATTAATTCTGAAAGCATTTCATTCAATACATTCATATTACCCCGAACTAATTCTAAATCAGCATTGAGTTTATATAGCTGTTCTGGTCGAAGTGATTGACCATTTGTCTGATCAATTGGAAGTGTACAAACTACTGGTTTAGTTTCTTCAGAATAACTCTATGATAAAGAAAAATATTTAATTGAAAAACATTTAATTTTCAATTTATACAATGCATACTTTATGTGGTGTATGTATTGGAGCCATAGTATCAAGATTTGTCATAGGAAATTCAATTCCTTTTTGACGAAGTTCTCTATATACTTGGTAAACTCCTTGAAGATCAGGTTGATTACGAAAAGCATCTGCCCAACTTTGGATAAGACTTAATACTTTTTCTTGTACGATAGATGGTGGATCATTTTTTGGACCTATATATATACATATATAACATGTATATACACACAGTATATAGGTAATTTAATTTAAAAATGAAATAACATGTAATACCAATTAATTTAATTAACTCTTGAGAAAATTCTTTGTTACAAACTAAAACATGAAATCTTTTACCACAATTTTTCACACATGTTTCCAAAACCTAAAATTAGATAGTACAATTAATTAAAATTGTATATGAAAAATAATTATAATTTACAAATAATTCTAAATACTTACTGTTAAAGTATACATAATAATTTTGTGATTTTTGCCTGCATTTTGCAGTAACCTCTTACGAATTGCTTTAACTGCATCTTTAGGGCCTTCTTCTGTATCATTGATCATATCACAAATTTCCATATTGAGTGACCAATTTTCAGAAGCTAAACCTCCATCAGTTGCTAATTCTGTAGATAAAAATATAAATTATAATTGTAAATATTATTCATGTGTAAAAAATAATTTGTATATATTTAATATGATTTATAAACAAGTTATTAAATATATCACGTCTAAGGTTGTTAGTTTTATGAATAAGAATAAATTTAATAAATTCTTAGAGTTAACTAATACAAGTATCATGTATTCATTATCAATTTCTTATATGTTAAAAGCAATATAGTATGTATTTTTGTATATTATTAAACTAATATACAAAAAATAATAAATATGGTATAATTTATAAAACTACTTACACGTTTAATTAATTCTTTATAAGTATTTGGTTTTTTTATGATCAGGTATTATAAAAAAATGTTATATTGAACTAAAAATAGTACTTATTTAAAAATTTAATTTGTAGATAAATATTAGAAATTGTTTAAATGATTAAAATTTATGTAGAATCAACTTTATATAAATTAGACCGGAGACAAATAATTAATATTCAGTTTCTACCATAAATGAATAAAAACTTTGGAAAATTTAACATTAATAGATATTTAATGTAATTATATAAAAATTGAACATTTTTCTAATGTACTGTAATTGCTTCTAATTCTCCTTAAATAATAAGTATAAATACACTTAATATTTGATATTTTAATTATAAGTATATAATAATTTTGATGACTCATCACAAGTAAACATCATATTATAGATAGATCAGCTGAAAAACATTTTTATATTTTACGTGTAGGTGTGAGATGCAAGAAATTATGTATATTTTAAATCAAGTCATTTTTAAATTAACAATATGGTACAAGTACAACAAATAAAAAAAGAAACTCACCAATTTTTTCACCAACAGGCGTAGAAAATGGATTCAACGATACTCCAAATAAAGTAGCCATTTTTTTTTTACAGTATGTTTAAACGATTTATGTTTAGATAAAATAAATACAAAAACAATGAAATAATTATAATAGCATCACGACAAACTACAAACATTAACTCGACAACAACTGAACTAGATAAATATTAACAAATTTTATCCAACCAAAACAAAATGTTGGGTAATAGCAATGGGTTCTCAACATTTTCTATCCGTTTTCGTATGTAATTGATATGCGTGTTCTTACTTCAGTACCGGTAAATTAACTCTGGTAACGATACTAACTTCTAAATGTAATGACGTTTTCGGCGTTCTGCACTTATATTCTGTAGGATTTTTGTTTTGCGTGTACTATATGTTTTGATTTTTGAATCGTTCCGAACTATAATAAATCTCCCTTAACCCAACATAATTAACGTGTAAGTAATTTTGATTTTTATATATTTATTTGTATTAAAATATAAGGTATTTTTTATTGTTATCGAGTCGTTGACATTATTTATAAACTATAAAAACATCATAATGGCACATTACAAGGGAGCAGCCAGTGAGGCTGGTCGTGCTATGCAATTAATGAAAAAGCGTGAGCTTGCTCAAGCTGAAATTGAGTTGCGTAAGAAAAAGATAGAAGAAGAAATGAAATTGTCAAATATTGAAAATAAATTTGCCAAACATTATGATGCGGTGGAGGCACAACTCAAGAGTTCTACTATTGGTTTAGTAACTCTAGATGAAATGAAAGCCAAACAAGAAACAATTGTCCAAGAAAGAGCCAAGAGATTAGTACAAAAAGAGAAAGAGGTGGAAATTGAAAAACAACGGCAATTAGAGGCAAAGTTACAAGAAAAAAGACTACAACAAAAAAAAATTAAAGCATTATCTTTTATTGAAAACATGGCAGATGAAAGTGAGAAGGAAGATGTAGAAGAAAATGATGATGATGATGATGATGATGATGAACCTTCAACTTCTCAACCGTTGTCCAAAAAAATTAAAAAAAATCCTGATGTAGATACAAGCTTTTTACCAGATCGTGACAGAGAATCTGAAGAAAATTGTTTGCGTGAGACATTACGACAAGAATGGACTGATAAACAAAAATGTTTAAAAGAAGAAGAAATCAGTATTACATTCAGTTATTGGGATGGTTCAGGTCATAGACGTACAATAGTTATGAAAAAGGGTAATACAATTTACCAATTTTTACAAAAAGTATTAGAACAACTTCGTAAAGAATTTGGTGAACTTAAAGCCATAATGGCTGATCAATTAATGTATGTTAAAGAAGATCTTATATTACCACATCATTATTCATTCTATGATTTTATTGTAGCTAAAGCAAGAGGTAAGAGTGGTCCATTGTTCACATTTGATGTACATGATGATATTCGAATGGTTAGTGATGCTAGTTTAGAAAAAGAAGACTCACATGCAGGCAAAGTGTTATTAAGAAGTTGGTATGAAAGAAACAAGCATATATTTCCTGCTAGCCGATGGGAACCATTTGATCCATTAAAGACATTTGCCAAATACACTATTAAAGATAAAACACAAAAACACGAAGCAAAACAAAAAAAATAATCATATTAAAATAAATTGTAATGTGTGATATGTAAATATATACCAGTTTTACCGAATAGCTCCTTTATTTTGATGTTTCAGGTTTTAAAAATCAGAATAATTACAAAAACAAGATTTTTACAATTGTGGAATAGTTGATCTCAGGTTGGTAAAATAAAAAATGATCTTGTTCCACATATTCCTAATAGCGATTTCTATTCCAACTATTTATTCAATTGAAGTTAACCCAAGAATATTTATATACAATGTTGAATGCTTAGTGGATTTAAGAACTCAATTAGTTAAAGGTGAATGTCGTATATCTTTGGAAAATAATGATGATAAGCCTGTAAACTCAGTTTTATATGCATTTGAACCATTGATTAAAAATCATATTTCATTTGTTTCTGCTCATCAAGTATCTGAATCTAATCGACTGAGTTTAAATGTTAAACCAGTTATACTACTTGGACATGAAGATAAAAAATTTTATCAAATTGATTTTAATGCATCTCGACCATTGAGATCAAAAGGTCGAGCACCAATAGTTGTTGAATATGTTTTGACCAATGCTTTGTATCCTTATCCTGAAGAAATTACTCAAAAAGACAGACAGTTGATGATGTTTTATGGTAACGCTTATTTTTATTCTCCATACAAAAGTCTTAAGTCTTCAATTAAATACCAAACAGGAACTAGACGGATAGAAGATTACACTAATTTCAATCCAGTATCATTAAGTTCTGGAGATGTTATTTATGGTCCTCATAGTTCTTTGGAACCATTTGCTTATTCACAAATCAGTTTACATTATGATAATAACTCACCATTTTTAAAAGTTACCAAATTGACCAGGTCTATTGAATTGTCACATTGGGGAAATGTGGCTGTTACTGATGTTATTGACCTTGTTCATCATGGTGCTAAATTAAAAGGTTCATTTTCTCGTTACGATTACCAACGTGAAACCAACAGCGGAATGTCTAGTGTAAAATCATTTAAAATGTATCTTCCAGCATCAGCAACAAGTGTGTATTATAGAGATGTCATTGGTAATATATCTACATCAAGTCAAAGAACACTTTTGGATTCTGTTGAGTTAGATATTCGACCAAGATTTCCTCTATTTGGTGGCTGGAAAACTCATTATACAATTGGATATAATGTACCTACTTATGAATATTTATATAACAGTGGTGAAGATTATTTATTGAAAATGCGTCTAATTGATCATTTATATGATAATATGATAATTGAAGATGTAACTGTACGCATTATACTTCCTGAGGGATCTGTAGATTTAGATCTAAAAACGTTTCATCCAATTATACGTTTACCTGATGGATTGCACTATACCTACTTAGATACCATAGGTAGACCAATTATACAATTACAAATGTCTAATGTTGTAGAAAGTCACATCAGCGATTTTGAATTGAAATACAAATTCCCAAAAGCATTTATGCTTCATGAACCATTAATTGTTATAATTGCTATTTATATTCTATTCTTAACTGTAATTATTTGGGTTCGGTTAGACTTCTCAATAGCTAAGGATGGACATAGTGAAACACGTCAACGCATATCTGGAATTATGAACGCAATAATGTATCATATTGAACGAAGAGCATCTGTATACAGTTCTTGGGATGAGGCCTTGAATAAATTAAAACATTCCAAAGATATTAGTACTTATAATGCTGGTACAAAACAAATTCAGGCTGATTATAAGAATGAATCAACCAGTATTAATGAATTGGCCACAAAATTAAAAACTGAGTCTATAGAACTATCTGATAAGTTGAATGAAGTACAAAAAGTAGAAAAAAATTTAAAAGAACTTTTCGGATTAACTCAATCATTGTATGCTGAAAAACTTATAACAGGTAAAATTGGAAGAAATCAGTTTGTTGATTTGGATAGTGGTCTTAAAAGGAAAAAAGAAGAATGCCAAGAAAAAATAAATCAATTACTAAAATCATTATACTAATAAATTTATATATATTGCAAATTTCATTTCAAGTCATAAAATAAGTTCTGTTTAAATATCTTTCAATTCCAAATTTAAGTAATGATTAATTAATTAATAAATTACAATTCAAATTAGAAATATATTTTGCTTGACATTGTTTTATATAATATATATAATTTTTGAAATTATATATATTTAAAATATTACATTTGATCTATAAAAATGTTTAATTATAAATAATTATAATTTTTACTTCTATAATTATTATTTATACTACTTTATTCTTTTTTGTACAATTAGCACACAATTAATTAAAATATATAACTAAATTATTTATTTAGTTATACATAATATAGTTTTTCATTCTAGTAAGAGCTTCATTTAGATTTTGATTATAGTTTAAGTGCAAAGCAAAATGTTTTAATGGTGAACTACTTTTCTTGTTATAAATGTCTTATTTAATTTATTAATTTTTGTGTTTGTAAAAATCATATCTACCGGAATAATAAATTGGGTTTTATAAATAAGTTTTTTAATGAATAAAATTATTTCTGATTGTGTACTTCAAGCTTTGTCTACATTCAGCAAGTAAAAAATGTGTTTTAATATTACAAAATAAATGTTAGAAAACAGATTTTATGAAAATCTGCATGTCACTTCTACTTATCAATCACTGTATTATTTAATTTATGGAATAAATTTTTTTATGATTACATACTAATGTTGATTTATTTTTATTTGGAACTGTGTACTCTGACATTCCTTCCTTTATTCCTATATAATTTATAAATTATTCTATATGTCAAATAATTTTAAGTGCGTATAGCAGCCATATATGTTAAATTGGTAAAATAATTTATCCTCGATGTGTTCATTTTATATATACTTAAACATAATTGCTCCTTCAGTTAATAAATATAAAAATTAAAACATTTTAACACTTGTACCAAATGTATTTAATTCTTAAATAATTTTAATTATCCATGACCAAGTATTACAAGATCACGTATCATAAATCTGGTTTATAAATAAATTAGGTTATATGGAGTTTTAATTAAAATTTAAATTATTAAATGGTAATAATTATTATATATCGTTGGCATAGGAATATCAGAAATAACAGTTTTAATCGTAAATAACTATTAAGTAGTTTGTATTTTTATCTGTATTCCATTTAATAGTTAATGAGGGGAAAACATTCTCAATATCCAAATTCCAATCACTAACACTACAACGTTATATAAATTATGAAATATAAAATTGCCATTTGCCGTTTTTGAGGTTATGGTAAATGGTTGTTACTTAATATTTAATTTATTTATTGATTATTTATATTCAAAAAATACAAAAATTTTGCTAAATAAATTTTGTTTATGTATTTTATAAAATTTAGTTTTTTTTTTATTTTAATTATCTTAAATTATTATTGTCAGCAGTCGAAAATTACCCAATCGTTCAATGAACTTACACTAATCGTTTACAACGATCAATATCCCGTTTCTAACATCCATTGATTAATTCCTTAATGGCTACTTAATAATCAAATTTTTTTCGGATAGTTGGAAGTTTTTCATTTAAACGCAAGTTGAAAATAAACGTTTATTTCATATTTAGCTACGTTACATATATTTTACTGTTTAAACGTTGTATGTAGAATAATTTACATTAGTTCAGTTTAGTGGGTATAGTTAGTCAACATAATGACTAGTAACACTGTTGTAAAGTTTTCTGCTACACTTAGCAAAATTGATCCGATTAATGTACCAATTTTAATCGTTGGTCAAGAAAAACATTTGTCTAACTTACCTTATTCTGCAGTGAAATGCAAGTTAGAGCCACGGGTCAATGAACAGGTAAAAATATATTTTTTTGTTTTTACAGGAATTTGATAGTATTGTAATTAATTTACATTTTTTAGACTTTCAAATCTGCGCTAACTGTATTGAATCCATGTCCTACTGACACTTGTTCACTGTTTCTCAACACTGCTACATTGGCTGCCATTTCCAATAGCCGTAGTCGTCATAACTCATCAGCACAACCTCATATGCTTACTAAGTTGATTAATTCAAATTCAGCTGGCTACGACGAATGCATTGTGGTTGGATAGTAGTACATAATTATTTTATTCAATTTTATCTATTTTAATGTAAAAAAAATCTTATTAGATTGTTTGTGAACGAAAAGATATGTTTGCTTCTGGTTGTGCTGCAGCTCGAGCGTTTTATGATTTTAATCGTAAGACAAAAGTTAATGTTGGTAAACTCAAAGAACCAAAAAAAGCTACAGTAACAGTTACAGTAGAGTTTCTATTTGTGTCTGACAACAATGGTGATAATAAAGTAGACAAAGAAGAAATAGTTACATTGGAAAGAATAGCCAATGCCATTAAAATGACTGCTCGTATTGTAGATACTCCTTGTAATGAAATGAATGTCAATAATTTCTTAGAAGTAAGTTGAATAAAATAACTGACATTTAAGTAATTGAATATAGTTAATTGATAATATAACTATTAGGAAATTAAACAAGTAGGAGCTGACTTGAATATTAATCCAACAATAATCAGTGGTGAAGAACTGAAGAAAAAAGGTCTAGGAGGAATATATGGTGTGGGTAAAGCATCTGCTATAGCACCAGCTCTAGCTGTATTATCTTACTCTCCATCTGGAGCTACAGAAACAATTGCTTGGGTTGGCAAAGGTATTGTCTATGATACTGGTGGTCTAAGCATGAAAGGAAAAGTATAAATATATATATATATATTTTTTTTTTTTATAAATTACTATTAAATAATTTAATCGTTTTAAATTTTCAGTTGGACATGTTAGGCATGAAACGAGATTGCGCCGGAGCAGCTGCTATTTTAGGAGCATTTCATGCTATTGTAAAGTCTAATTTCAAACAAAATCTTCATGCTGTTTTTTGTTTAGCTGAAAATTCTGTTGGACCAAATTCTACACGTCCAGATGATATACATACACTTTATTCTGGAAAGTTGGTGTCATATTAATGTGTTTAATCATTTAAAACTATTATTATTAAAATATTTAATCTTAGAACTGTAGAGATCAACAATACAGATGCTGAAGGACGTTTAGTTTTATCAGATGGTGTAGTGTATGCATCTAGAGATCTTAATGCTAAAGTGATATTAGACATGGCTACACTCACTGGAGCACAGGTATAATTAAATATTTTCACTGAAGTATTAATATATTCAATGAACATTTGTTTGTTCTAGGCTGTAAGTACAGGTAAACATCATGCTGCAGTAATGTCTAACTGTGAACAATGGGAAAAAGATGCTGTGTCTGCTGGCCTAATATCTGGAGATTTAACTTTCCCTATTGTCTATTGCCCAGAACTTCATTTCTCTGAATTTGCGTCAGCATTAGCAGATATGAAAAATTCTGTGGCTGTAAGATAAACCACTTTTTGTATAGTACCTATATATTTTAAAGGTATATTGTAATTATTTAGGATCGATCAAATGCCAATTCGTCATGTGCTGGACTGTTTATAGCAGCTCATTTGGGCTTCAATACTTCTAATCAGTGGATACATGTGGACATTGCAGGACCTTCCCATTATGTAAATATAATTAATTTTATTGGATGATAAGAATGATATGTGTCAATTCAGTATATATACAAAATAGCAAAAATTGTTAATATCAACATAGTTTTCTTTGATATAATATTCGAACAATTTTTAAAATGATGAATTAATATTGTGTATAATGAAATGTATTTACAATAATTAATTACCTGGTTTTGTGTATTTCTGTCTTACATTAAAAAGTTTAATACCTTATGTATTTATTTTATGTTTGCTATTTTGTACATCATATGCTTTTAATATAAAAAATGTTGGTAATATCAGATATACTAATACATTTCTTATCAATTTTGTCATGAAAATGAAAAAAAACATGTTATAGGGAGAAAGAGCAACTGGTTATGGAGTAGCACTATTGACAGCTCTATTTGCTAAACATACAAGTGATCCTTTGTTGCAATCCATTTCCAAATATGTCACATGCTCATAATAAAACATTTCTACTTCAAGAGAACTTCTATTTTATTACGTATTTTTGTGAATTTATTATTATTAATTATTATTTATAATAATTCATTGTTACAAAATGTTTTTTTGATTAATAGTTTTCATCAACTATCTATATTTTATAATGTGCCATATACCTTAAAGTTAAACAAATTAAAATGTATTCAAAATTATTTATTATGTATTACAAGTAAATAAATATAATTCAAATTAACAGTACAAAATCTCTGTTAATATATTATTTATCACGATTATTGTTACTAACGAAGAACAATTAACAATTGTTGATAGTTTTAAAATATCACATCAATGCCGTGCAAATATTTAACAATAGAAATTTTAAATATAACATTATAGGTTATCTTAATAATGTTACAATTCTGTAAACATAATATTTTATCTTTGCACTTATTACATTTTCAATCCAAATACCATGTTTAAAAATTGTTCATAATGAATCGTAATATAGCCATCTTGATCAGTATCAAATTGCCGGAATGCAGCTGTAAGAGTCTAGAAATAAAAACATGTTGAAAAAGACTAAATTGGTTAATTATGTATAATAAAACATACATGTAAAACGACGCAACATTGTATGAAATCATCAAAAAGTATAGTGCCCCGACCAAAACGGTCAAATCTTTTGAGCATAACTGATACAATTTGATTGCTAAGTCTATAACCAAATGATGTAAGAGCATTTTTGAGTTCTGTAACATTTATGTTACCAGAGCCATCGTGGTCAAATGAGCGAAAACACGCTTGCCAATCAGTTACATATTTCCACAAAGCACCAAAGTCGTCAAATGACACTGTGCCCCTGTTATGTTTATCGAACATGCCTATCATCAAACGGACAGTTTCTGGATTAAACGGAGTCCATGTGCCGTTAGATAAAGCCATTTGCAATTCGTCTGACGAAATAAATCCACTATTGTCTTTGTCCACCCTACACAATATGATCATTTTTAAACTAACGTCGCTAGCTAAATTAATACTTTCGATACATTTACCTTTGAAACACGTCCCACAGGAACTCTCTAGATGGCATTGGTGACGTGAAGTTTGCCATTTTGAATTGAAATCGAAACTTGGCAAGTATAATCAATCAACTGAAGGCAAAGATTAAATTATGACTCACCGATTACGTTTATAATATGGCCTAATATCGAAGTACTTAATAATTAATGGGTGGTGTATATCAAACAACACAAAACGAGAATGACCCACAATTCTACCATATCACAACACTACATGATTGACAACTGACGAATTTATCATAAAAAAAATTAAGTAAATACACACGTTGCTGTGTTGACAGCTGATACCGAATTCGTTTGTCATTTTCTAATATCTTCAGTCATGTTTGAGTCTTGTGAATTATTCGTGTTGGGAATTAGACGTGTAAATCTTTTTTGTTTATAGTTCCTTATCACAAAACGTAATCAACTATTTTTTCGTTCGCAATCCAATCGTGATACCCGTTTCTAACGTTTGAACTCAAAAATTTACAACTAGTGCTCAAAAATTCTTTCTCCCCGTCGTTTATTAGTTGTGGTCTGTATGCCATGATCTCGGATAATGGCGGTCGAGTATAATTGGCCAGTGGTAATTAGTTACATCTTGGCAATCAGTCTCTTTCCTTGTTCTTGTACTGCGTTAAATGGAAATTTATCTAGAATCGAAGGTGGAGGATTCAAAAATGATTCATTGATGGAAAACAACAATCCAGAACTTTACTACGATCCATCTGGACCGCTTGTCAAATGCTCGTTTTTGTAAATAATGTCTTTTTATACATAAAATCATTACCACATGGTGAACGTATATATTTTGAAAATATAATAAACATCATAGTAAATTGTTTAAATCATATGAATTGTATTTTATTTCAAAAATGTACATTCAAATATATTTATCAATAACAAATTTTGTCAACTTTTAATTAAAACAAGGGCTATCCAATAAGAATTATCGGTCTCTAAAACATATCCTTGCTTAATACATTTTACATGTTAGTAATGAAATGGTTCACCATGTTTTTGTAAAGTATTTATTGCAACATTTAACAATATTATGTAGACCAATGGAATTTATTGAATGTGACGACCCTACAGACTTAAAAGGAAATAAAACAAAAGATGACAATGCACTAAATGGTTGTTATAAGGTACACTTTTATAATGGCTATGAAGAATATATATATTTTGTCTTATAATTGAACATTTTAGTACGGCGGTAGTTATAGATATGAAGATGTAGATAAAGCTAAGGCTCAATGCATAGTTTTACCAGGCATAGAATGTTATGGCCCTAGACAATTTTATAAGGAAGGATTTCCATGTGTAAAGTATGTATTGTTTAAAAATGCGAGTATAATTTATATATATTTCTTAATGATATTATCATTACAGGTATGGAAACTATTATTTTTTAACAACTCTGCTGTATTCGATTTTACTTGGATTCCTTGGTATGGACCGTTTTTGTTTAGGGCAAACTGGAACAGCTGTTGGAAAATTGTTGACACTTGGTGGTGGTGGGATTTGGTGGATAGTAGATGTCATACTGTTGGTCACTAACCAACTACTGCCTGAAGATGGTAGTAATTGGAACATTTACGTTTAACAAAGAGCACTGTATATTTTTGTTTCCTTATTACACAATAAAATAATTATTAATTGTATAAATGATTCAAGAATGTTTATTAATTTCAAAAATTTTTAATATTTTAAGTTTATCTTGATCAGCTTTCACCCAATCATCTCTTTTATGTCTGAAAAGTCCTAAATTTAATTTTGAAGAAATTATGGAACCAAATGGTGTACTAGTAAGTTCAGATTCATGTTTCATAAATTCTGTCATAATCATTTCACGTTGTTTCAAGTTTGTTACCTTCCATATACAATCAAAAGCACGTGAACCACTCTTTGATTTTGCTAATGTTGTATAATGGCCCTAGAAACAAGATTAAAAAAAAAACAATAATAAAACGATAAATTATTTTAATGTTAGATTACTTTTAATTTCCATATCATTTTCTCACGACTTCTTTCTCCAATAAATTCACTTTCAAAATATGCATTGGCAATATAACTGCCTTTAATGTCACAGAACACGTAGACAATAAGTTCTGTGTCTAAATTTATTAAATTATTTACAACCTATAAACACAAAATAAATTAAAATTATTTTCAAATAATTTTAATTTATAAATATATTACTTTAATCGGTTTATTAAATTTCAGCAAATTTTGGATTATTATAGACCCATGGAGATGAATTGGTGGTTCTTTACAAGAATAATCATAGTTTTCAGATACTTTTAATCCAAGTAGTAATAAAACTGTAATACCATTTTCAGTTTCTTCTTTACATTTTAACGATTCACATAATGTCTGTTAAAAATTAGGGTAGTAATTAGGAAAACTATAGAGTTATTAGATTTCATTTATTAAATTATATATAACGATAATAAATTACTTTAAAAAATAAAGCTTGTTTACACTTTAACCGTAAACAAGTGTTGGACAATTCAATTAACACTCCTGTAAAACCAAGGTCAATTATTTGGGGAATTTTTCCCTTAATTTGATCAAACATTGTTTCGTACTAAAAATATGAATACAATATTATTATAAATATATTTTTAATTGGCTATAATATTACTTGTGTGACATTTGTTGTTGTCGATAATATTTTTTGAAAATTAAAATTTCCATTATGATGAATTGCTAGATCTGCAAGTTTGTCAACAAAATACTTTTCATATAATAACATATTTAATTCTTCTGATGATTCAGATATAATAACATCAAGCAGTCTGAAATTAAAACTTGTAATTATTATTACACGCTATAGAAATGCTACAAATAAATATTTTTATACCTGGAGAATGAGTTATTTTCAAAAATTTGTGAAACATGTTCAAATGAGTTATTATCACTTTTCAAAAAACATTCTGTCATTATTTTATCAACTAAAGCGTTAAATTTTTTTTTAGATATAGGTGCAATACATTTCAATAATACTTGTAATAAACCAGAAGTAATATCAGTAGTAGGCATTTCTATTAAATAATTTCACAATTAATTTAAAATATTAAATATATTGAATTATATATTTTACCTGAAAACTGTCGAAAACTAATTATATTATTAGCATATTTTTTTAGTAAATTTTTATGATCTTTAGTTGTATCAACATTTTTACTCTCTTTCTGAGGATTTTTCGAACTTAGATAAGGTTTACCACATAAACATGCCATACAACTGCGCATAATATGATTAGCAAATGTGTCCCATACAAATTCTTCCAAGTTATTTATTACAAACTTGCATATTTTGTTAACAAAATTGAGAAAATATTCTTTTGTAGATTCACATACTTCTTTGGTTGTAACCTTGTATTTAAAATAATATAAACTATATTACAAATATCTGTCAAATACTAAAGAGGTACATTTTTCAAAAATAACTACTAATAAATAAATTACATCGTATCCTCTATAAGTTGCAACATGTAATAATTGTTGGAGTACATGGCTAGCAAACTGATCGTAGCAAATAGGCCTCAAATCTTTCTCAAAGTGTTCAATCAAATTCAATACAGTTTGGTCACTAGCATCTGGTAACAAGTCTTCCACAACACGAGATACGACTTGATTGCTACAATAATTCACCTCATTGCCATTTAGCTGTTTAAATACATTATCCACAAATATACCTGTCAAAAATGTTAACATTGAACATAAATTCCCAAAAGCAATGTAAAACAAATAGTTACTTTTATCTTCGTCATTAGCAAACGTTTCTTTTGATACTTTAAGAACGTTCAGAAAATATTGGAAATCGTCTTCTTGGATTTGAAAACCATGTCCAAATTTACCTCGTTTAGAAAATTTCATAGCATGTTTGTATATTGACATACGTTTCTTTTTACGCTTCAACGCATTTCTAGATGATTGCGAATTCATAATTCAATAAAATTTGTGATAATTATAAATATTTTTTCAAATTTAAATCAACTAATTCGGTTATAAAACCTTTGGTAATTTTTAAAAATCAAAATTAATTTAATTCAAATCACGTGTATATTTATCATCAAGAATCGTGTTTGTGATAAGATTTTTGATATAACATTTATTGAAGAATGATAAAATTTCATTTAACGTATATTTCTGATTTTCAATCATGCTTTCATTAAAGATTTAATCATCTTTAGTTTTATAGAAAAATGTTTAAAAAAAGATATAGTGGTCATTTTGATAGAAATCTATTTTAACTTTTGTTTTTTAATATTGACTATTTTTTATTTTTAGCGGAATTTAAAATGAGTTATAGTAAAATTATGCAAGTAATTATTTGTTTTAAATAATAGTAAAATACAATTACTCATCAAATACATATTATATTTTTACTTTTCATACATCTGGTAATTGTTCTTATTTTATCACACAATTTTTCTTAGAATCTATAAACACTTATTAAAAGCTACAATTGAAATAAGTTTATGATCTATATTAACTGATAATCTAAAATCTAAAATTAATAAAACAAAACGATACAATTAAAAAATAATAAATTTATTTAAACTTAGTGAAGTTAAGTTAATATGTTTCCATTTAATATTGTAGTACTTAATATTAAATAAAAAGTAATTATGAACTACTTAATACAATTTTTATATTTGTATTAATAAATCAAGTTTTAATTCAATTTTAATATAAAACTACATTAAAGTATACAATATGTATATTACAGAATATAACTCGATAAAAAGAAAAGTACAAATTATAAGGTTATTAAATATTAATTGTTTTTAGTAAAATAATATAAGAATAAAATTGTTTACAATAGTTGTCAAAATTTTATTGAGCTTTATTCATTTAATGTTGTCCGAAATTATTACCTAAGTTAATTAGTTAATATTAATAAAGTTAATCCCAATATTAAAAATTATAAAATATATTAATTTTACATTTTTAATTTTATTAAATTAATATAATAAATATTAAAATATAGAATTAAGTAGAAGTATTATGATGTTGATATATTTTATTTAGTTTGTTATTGATAAAAATAAATTATATACACAACATGTATCAACAGTTATATAAATATAAAAATAATAAGTTTTCAATATAGCTAATTAGTGATGTGTATCAAAAGCCAAAAAAAATGTAAAATAATTATTCCATTATTACTAATTGTTTAAATTATTAATTTAATTCGTACATAAAACAATTGAAAATACCATAATTCTTTTTTTTTAAATAATAAATTATATTTATCTAATGTTTCTTATAAGGTATTTTGAAACACTTGATTTTAAAATGATCGGCCATTTGTTTTACCTAAAATATAAAATAAAGTAACATTATAATATAATATAAATGAAATAATAAGATCCTATTCAATATAAATTGCAAGGGTAGTACATTCTTTACTTACTACACACGCTCCATAGTATATATGTATCACAATACTTATGAATGCCATAATGTATAATACAGTTAATTCAATGGGTGGTAAAAATATACTAAAGAATATAGCTATAACCATATAGGACAATAAATTATTGTGTACTTCACAACAGGTTTTACTCATCTGAGCCACGATTAAACGACACTAAAATAAATTACAAATTTTAACATTAAATTAATAACAATAGTTGGAATTAATTTTAGATATTATTATTTACACAAATATTTGAAAATATTGCTCCACTCATCATGAAAAATATTCTTGGATCCCGTTCAAGAATATTGGTTGGTGACATTTTCACCCATATCATGCATAACAATACAAAAACAGTTAAAGGAATTAATGGTCGACTACCTTCTAGAATACTTAAATTTTTGCCTGTCTTGTCTCTATAACTTCTGTAAATATAATAATACATAAGAATATTTAGTATTTATATATTACATTTATAATGTGGGAGAGTTAATAAATTAATTGAAAACTGTTATATTACTTACATATAAATATTATAAATTGATACTGGAATATTAGTAATAAATGTGGTGAAGTAAAATGTTATTTCTGTAACATGTCCAAATGAATAATTACTTATTAAAGTCATTTTCCATTTTTCAGGGCCAAAGATAGCAGTAAGGCCAAAGAAAAAAACTAACCCCTGAAATGTTTACAATAATAAGAATTGTTTATAGATTTTCCAATTCAATTATTAAATTGTAAAGACTTTATATGTATACAGTGACATATTTATTAGAGCAATAACAATCACACCCTAAGACTTGTTATAATACACTTTTAAAAATATTAAATTTTCATTCAAAATAACTTTCAATAAAGAAGTATATCTGTGTATTATTGTAAATACAACTAAGGCATAAAAGCTATTTAATTTGTGTTTGTAATTAAAAAATATGTTATATCACTCCCACTTAAATATGCCACTGTAATAATAAATAATACACTTTTGAAATTTTATATTACGCATAATATTAATTTTTAATAAATATAAACAGATATTTTATTTTAAACTTACAATCATTGAGAAATCATAACTCCATGGCAAATACAATACTCCCGTGTTATATTTTTCCCAATGAGCCACGTAAAAATTAATAAACACCATTATACAAATATAATACATCCGTATTGGTTGAATAGTGTTTGGATCATCACGACCAAATATCGAGTAAAGTGCTGTTGGTATAAAAACAGTTGTCCAGGAATCCAAACCGTGATCAAATAATTCACCTAAAGGGCCACTTGTACCTGTCCTCCTTGCTTGTTTACCATCCAGGCCATCTATAATTTTATAAAAGTTGTTAATTATTATAATTATATACATACAGTTAATCAATATATTTACCAAGGGAATATGATATGAAATTAAATAATGACACAACACCAAATACCCATCTTGGTATTGGATCACCTTTATAAAATATTCCAGAAGCATAGAAACCATAATCATAATAAGCAAGGAGAAGTGAAGCTCCCACAGTAAATAGGAAACCAACAAAAGTTAATAAATTAGGTGCAATCCATCTTGGTGTTATCTATAATTACAATTTTAATAAGGAACTTTTACTTAAAACTTAACATTATAATATACAAATACATAATGTTTTATGTAAAATATACAAAATCCATATTTAAAGAATGCTACACTTACTTTTATTAATGCATTCCAAAGTGGATGCATAATGTATGTACTTAATGGATTTGTATCAATTGCATTGTACTGAAAATAATTAATATAATTTAGTTCATATAATATAAATATAATCTCAAGTAAAAATTAAATAGATTAGAAACTTAAATTATTGTATGAACATTAGGAATAATATAAATTATTAAATACAATACAGTTTCCTCATAAAAAAAACCAAAGTATTGTTGTTTCCCATTTTTCAGTATATAAGAATTTCGAAAAATAAATAACTACATTTAAAATACTTAAATTTTTCTTAATAAAACAATGTATTCCTGTAAATATTATCGAATCAACATTTATATTTAGCATTTTGGTAACAGTTTATTAGAAACTAAGTATATATAATGTATTTATAATATCTAAATAAATTGTTTTGTATACATATTTTGAAATGATATATTGTACTTGATAGCAAGATATTTTAAAAGTACCAATTTTAATAAATAATGATTTTTCCTACATATCAAATATCTTTAAATATTAAAAAAAAAAATTGAATACTATAGTATTTTATAAATGTTCATATTTAAAATTTAAAATTCTTTTAACTGAATGCCTAATATCCCAAAAATATTGTCAAAATTGCAAGTCGATTGGAGCAAAATTGACGAAGTTATGAGTATTTTTATACCTGTCAACACAAGTTCAAACGTGCTTATTACTGTATTTTATGTCAGTGTAGAATATAAAATTTGGTGTAGCAGTAAATATTCTATTGAGCAGATGTGCATGCAACATCGATACAACGATAGCAACATCATTTATGGACCTGACATTGATGATTCAGTGTAAGGTAAGCTGATAAAATTAGCTTATGAACGTTTTATACCAGATTTTTTAATGTTTAAAGCGTTTTCCCCACATCTCATGTTTTTAAAATCAGCGCCCCTTCATAACTTTAAAATTACAGCACCGATTCTTTTGAAATTTTGAACACTATTTCTGTATATAATTTACGAAGTAATGCTGGAGAGTTTTTTCAAATTTGTTAATAATTTTTATTTTACAATAACAAATAAGCTGATTTTTTTTTTACAAAAAATCGCGGTTTTTCATTTAAAGTGTTTTAAAATAATGACAAAGTTTTATTTCGAAAAACCCTCCCAGCGTTATTTGGTGAAAACTATTATCTAACAAATTAACTTTGATTTTTTGATTTCAGATGATCTAGCATCAAGTTATGATGGGTACTGTAATTCTACTTTTTTCCAAGATACGTCCGAATAATTGCTGCCATTGCCATATTTTTTAATATTTCTTTATACCATTGGATTTAATAAGAATATTTTTACTGTCGTCACAAAAAATTCACAAAAACATACCTTTTTTTGTACGAATTATTTATAGGGGGTAAGGAGGGCTTAAGTAGCTACATATGTATTAACGTTAATAGAATTATATAAAAAATGAATTAAAAATATATCTTGTTGCATTTATAAAATATAAATCATTACAAATTTTAATACATTTTTAATGAACATCATTAAGATATCTAAATTTAAAATATAAATATTTAGGCCAAGGTAAATGTATAACTCAAACTATAAAATATTTATAAAAAGTATATGATTATATAAAACATTTATTTTATAACATAATGAAAAATAAAATACAATACTACAACAAAATAAATAAGACTTTGTGTATTATATTTATGGTTTTTAGAACAAAGCATTATTAAAGTGTATAAAATAACCTATGTTGAACAATTTAGATAAGTTATTAGGTAATTGGTTACTCTAAAAGGAATGTGATGAAATAATGACTAATATTATATTCAATATTAATGAAAACAGTTCAGTAATAATTAAAACTACCACAAAGAATATTTTTTTAATATTTAATCGATCTAAATTATTAATTGTCAATGATTAGTATACATATAATTGTTATTTAGATACGTCATTATTAACTATTGATCAACCTGTATAATTACGTTTAAACCAAATCAATACATACCTACCATTTGCAAAAAATATCAGTGATAAGATTAATATTATTAAATAACTTTTAACATTTTAATAAATAAACACTTACTTTGTAGTTGTCAAACCCATTGAGATGGTCCTTATTAAGATATAAATTATCAAACACCATTGTGTTAAGTGTCTATAATTGTCAATAATTTAATTATGAGTGAAACCAATTATTGAACACTTTTACAAAAACTATATCATAGTACATAGAAACCTAATTGAATTTTGACGGGTTTGCAGCATAGTGGAATTATTAAATTGCATTTGCAATTGGTATCAATATAAAATACAAGTATTCATATTATGATTTGGTGACAACGGAAATCGATATGTTTCAATTGCGGACAAATAAAGAAATAAAGTTATTTTAATTTTTCATATAAAAAATAATATTCATACAACTACTACAGTCAACGAATCTGAATTAATAAAAACAATCGGCGTGTATCATTAATAAATAAGTTAAAATTTGATCTTGAACTTTGCATTGTTTACCGTTTTTTTTCCACTCCCACTGACCACTAGCTACCGGTAATTAATGTCATGCCAACAAGCCGATTCCATGATAACTGTATGCCTGGCTTATCACTAATAACGGCGGATCGATGATTCGACCCAGTGGCGATGAACAGTGTGATAGGTATACCAACAGGAGTTCAAACGTCGATCGATGCCTATTCCACTCATACCACCGTACTGGAGCAACCTTAAATATTTCATAGAGGCTGTTTTCCAAATGTTATTTTCGTTAAGAAAATAAAACATTTATTGAAGTTGAATACGACGTACAATTACGTACGTTTACTACCTATTGAACAAGTGATACAAAAATTCCATATATGAATTTGTTTTCTGATCAATGAGGAAATGATTAAGAATTTGTTAAAAAGTTAGATATATAGGTATATATATATATATAGCTGTTTGTATTGACTTTTTCTCATCCATATTAAAAAAAAAACAAGGTAGAAATAATTAAATAAAGTATCAATAAGAATATAAATGTATGTAAACATATAACGATGACAAATACCAAAATGGTTACTACCTAGATTATATATACATATATATATATAGTCAATTAAAACAAGTACGAAGTGTTCCTTTATTCTTCGATACGAAATATTTTTTATTAGGAAAGCATATATAGTTCTGAAACATCTAACTATATATAATTCAACACATACTTACTAAACGAATTTTTAATTTATTTCCACTCCTATGATATTGTATAAAAGTCTGAAGTATCGTTATAGGGCATTATCGACTTTCAATGCTATATATATAAGGCGCGTTATACGATATTTATTACTTTATTAAATACTCGTTTGACTATAGGTTTAAAATGAAGTCGTCGCTATCGAAGATTTTAATCACGTATTTTGTATCCTCGTTGTCCGCGACAAGTAATGCAGTGATAATAATAGTATTATTATTAACAATTTTAAAAAAGACGCGATGCAAATTACGACGGGTTTTTTTTAGATTGGTCTGTGGATGAAGATTCAATACCTGAATCATTACCGGAATTGATGCGTTACACTGACGGTTATAATACTGACGAACACGTCGAAAAAGCAGTATTTTGGGCGTTCAAAATTCAGTACGACGTCATTTCGAAACATAACGGGCATGTGTATGACGCGGAGTCACCGCTCGACTATTTCGTCGATGATTTAACTTTACCCGATACCAGAGCCTCGTCAATAAGTTCCGACTTCGTATTCGAAAATAATATTGTTAGTAGACTGACGAATTATGAAATAAACAACCACGTCGTAAAATGGTCGCAAGATCGAGTAAGCTATGGTCAAGGTTTAAGTAGTCATAATGTATTATTTTAAACCTATATATATAAGTGATGTTATTAACATTATTATCATATTTGTCGATAAAAAAAATCATTAGGTATCTACAAAGGTGACTTGGAAAGAGTTACAAATCAAGGGCAAATACAAATTTGTGGACAATTTGCATTATGTAAATGGCGAATACCGAATGGTTGTGCTTAACGTTACGTATAACGCCGACACGCCATTATCCAAAAACGTCGAATTATATTTTTGGTCGATGCCGAATACGGTTATATCATATAATACATTCAGAACTGCCTACACTGGAGATCACTCAAATCTAAACGTTTTTTCGGCCATGCAGTAATTTTAAATTTACCTATTTTTGTTGTTTTGCACGCGCACGTTAATATTATATAATCCGTTTCGATAAATTACGTCGTTATTGATACCAATAGTGAATGGATTATGATCAGGTTCGGATAACGATAATAAAAATATCACACAATCTTTTTTATACGACGGTGGTTATTGGATAAAACGTGCGTGAGATTGAACGATATAGTGTACTATTTGAAATGACATCTTTTCAAATATTCGTCGTAATTATTATTTATTACGTACTTACGCTAAACATTGTTGGTGTCGGTGTGTATGTACAAGGTGGGAGGATTTTAGTTCAAACCAAATTTGGATAATATATATTTTAGTCGACGCTTGGAATAATAATAATAATAATAATAATAATAATAATAATAATAATAATAATAACAATAATGATAATTTGTTACATGTCTATAACAAACCGCGTAGTGTACTATTCAGTTTGTGTCATAGTATTATACGCGTGACCGATTATGCGTACGATTACGTTTATTATATAGGTATTTTCTGGACAAAGTGGCATTGCCGCATGTGGCGGACTATGTGATGAGAGCGACACGGAAGAACGTGACGTCGGCTATCAGAGCGGCCGTCCAACCATACGTGTTGTACAAGAACCGGTCGGACCCGCACTTCCCGGGCGCCACCGGATGGCTGGGTAACGGGCAGACCTTCGCGATCAGAAACCCGTTTGTGAACGGGCTGGATAATGCGGTGCAAAAAGTAAAGGCCGTTTGGTCGAAACTTGACGCGGGCTCTGTGATTGTCTTCGTCGAGAACACATTGTACAATCTTAGCGGCACGTTCGATTTGTACGTTCGCGGCGTAGCCGAACGGACCGAAGTCGTCGAGTTCGTCGTCGGTCGCGTCAGCTTGGAAATCGCGTACGACGTGCTGAAGCCGAACTGCTATTGCTCAACCGTGGTGCACGCGTACGGGATGGGGCCTAAAAGTGGCAGGGACAGGCCGTATGAACAACGACAAGCGATCGACGCGTTTGTGGACACCATCAAACGCCATTTATCCGTCGGCACGTGCGCGGCCATCGTGAAAACGAACCGACACGGCCGTCGCGGTATTATTTGTAGTCAAGTACAGTTTCCTCTATCGTAGTGACCGAATCATTCAAACGAATGTTTGACTCGTTATTTGCGAGCAACTATAAAATAGTATAGTTTGTACAAATCAATTAGTCCAATAACTATTCGGCCCATATATCTAATACCTTTAAATGAGCAATTCTTGTATATATATATATTCTGAATCACGAAAACTGCTCCAACGATTTTTATGAAATTTAGTATGCAGGGAGTTTCGAGGGCGATAAATCGATCTAGCTAGGTTTCATATTTAGAAAACGTCATTTTATCCATGTTTAAAAAAAATATTTCGAGCAAAACTCGGTCACCCGATATTATATATATTGAACGTCGTCAATGCGAATTATTTTTGATCTATATCAATAATAGATTATGCGATAGTCAATAACTGCGATATTGGGATAGTGAAAGACAAAACAGTTCATTAACTACGTAACGATCACTTGTAGGTAATACGTACGAGTATATCGACAATTTTTAAATAATTTGTATTAGAATTTTCGATAAATTAATTCGTACCTTATATTTAGCGTTAAATATGTTAGCGGTTATATTATGTAACAAATTGGTGTCGTGTTATGTTTAATAGACATTTAAGAGTAACGGAAATAGCAAAATTACCCAATTCTAAGTGTGACAAATCTATTTTGTCATGATTACAAATTAATACTAAACTCGATGAAGTTATTATCCGAAATTCTGGCACATTTTAAGTACAAGGGAAAAAATCTGTCTACAATTTATTCTAAAATACATTTACTTAACGTGGGATCCTATCTACTTTAATCTGCAAATACGCTATTAACATTAATACAACGAGTACATATGGCCTGCCATTTAAATAAAATGTTGACATAATATAAATCATTTTATACGTACATATGTGATCTGTATTAAATTTGATTGTAAATGATATGATAGTATAGAAGAAATGTTAACAATGGACACAAGATAATTCACATATCTAGTGATTATTAAATTAATATAGATATTATTTATTACTATATATTCCGCGATTATTTTATTTCAATATATTTTATAGTTTTTGATAAAGAAAATTGTAAAAGGTAACAAATATTTACATTTCAGTTAAATTATAATCAGAATTATTTAAAACAGGAACAAGTTTTCTTCAGTATAAATAACAGGAAGTGTAGAAGAATAGAAATGTAATTTCACTGAATTAGTAAAGTTTAATCAACATATTATACACAAAAATAAACAAATTGCCTATATAACTCCTTATGTATACATCTGTAAGAAATATATTTATTGCAAAATTAAATCAAAAATAAATTGTAATTTATCGTACATAATCTACATATGTCTTTTCAACTTGTACAATATTAATTATTATGATAGTTAAATCAAATATGTTAGATATATATTTACTAAATTATTTATTCATGACGAAAGCAGTAACCTGTTATGATTTATAAATATTTCGAAATATATTATAATTATATATTTGTTTATTAAATATGTGTAATTTGATTTTTCTATATTTCCTTTCATTTGGTATTTTTTCATAAACAACATAAGTTTTAATGAGTAAATACATGAATACAAATCATAGTTTTAAAATGTCGCTGTTTTTATGTTTTTAAATTTGTATTTGACTTACAGAAATAATATACATATACTTAGTTACACTGTTAATTGCTAATAACAATGACAATACCTATATCCATATGTACAAACATCTTACAAGTAACCTTATAAGTATAATAATCAAGGTTTTATGTTTTGCTTTAAAAGATAATTATAAGAAACAAAAATTAAAATAAAATTAATAAAGTATTATTAATACATAATTATGATCGAAAATTCACAAAGTTTTAATACAACAATATCTAATTAAATTTATAATATAATGTATTATGGAGAAATGTTAACAAATATTTTTTTTACAGTATATAAAAATGAAAAAGCGTAAATTAAAACGTGTTATTTTAACTATTACATATCGGAAATTTATTGGAAATCGTTTATAGATACATAAATTGTAAATAATAATTAATTATTAATACATCGTGATAATGGTGTTTGATATTATGTGTACGTATCGTCAAAAATATTTCATACGTTTTCAGTTTTATAGTAAGTACTTAATTTTTTGAAGTAAAAATAACTACTTATTTTTATGAAGTACAATAGTAAAAATATATTTATCAATAACACGAAGTATATATATATTGGATATAAAGTATATGCCAAGGGCATCCGTATAAAAGTTTATCGAAATATTGAGAGAAGGCATCAATTTATTTTTCATTTTAACGATAACAAATCAGGTGATTTTTTCCAATATATTGTTTGGGGCAAACGAATTAATATTTTCTGACGGAATATCTTTAATACTCACATGTAATGTATAATGTGTGTGTGTGTGTATGTGTGTCAAATGACATTATTTAACTGTTTCAAAAGTCAAGCACGTTGTTAACTTTTAATTTAATTTTTACAATGAACTCTCGACCATTCGACTCCAAATATTCTTATATTTCGTATAACACGTTCGCTGAGCAATATATTGAATGTTTGTAATATCACGTGATTTCGAATTTTGTTGCCGTCATTTAAAATCGTATTTTATATTGTAACTGACGTTCGTAACATATGTATTAATTAGGTAGGTGTATACGCGTTGACAACGACGACGACGACCGACATAACCATTCGACGCGTCGGCGGCGGCAATGGCGTTGTTGGACACTTGACGAGGGGGAACAAACATCTGTGCTTTGCACGCCGCGCACGCCAAAGTGGTGACTTATAATAACGTGCACGCAACGACGCTGTTTTGATAACCCCTAAAAATATTGTATTATGTATTATGCGCAACGGTGTAGTACGCGATGTGTTTCGAGTTTCGACATTACTGCGAAGATAACGTACAACCGACGACGGTGACGGCGGTGGTAACGGACACCGCGCGGCAATTTATTTCGGATCGGACGTTGAGTGCGCTGGTAAGCAATATTTCAAAAATTAAAATAATTATATTTTTTATCTACGTATTTTATTATGTTAGGTACGGTATATGTATAAGATCGTGGTTTATAAAGGTATACACACGTATACTTAAATATTCATAGCGTTTTAAAATTATTCTATTTAAATATACGTACGTGTTGAATGTTGGTAGATATGTACTATATAATAAAAAAGCCTCTGTACGTAATTTTGTAAGTAATAATTTTTTCGACGGTGTGTTCATGCGCATGTGGTACGATAAAAGAGCCATGTATGAAACGTAAAATATATGTAAACGTATAGTTATGGTTGAAGTTCAAAAATCAAACGTACCTCAATCAATTTTAACCGTATTGCAATATAATAATGTGTTGCAGATAACGTGTTTACCGAAGTACGGAAATTATTATCTTTTGAGAATTGTTTTCGACGTTTCATTATATTATATTGTAGTACTAATTCAGCTGTTTTTATTTTACATTGCATATTATAGTCGATCTATATATTTTTTATTTTTTCGATACACGATCATTTTAACTAGAAGCATTTCTACGAAGATTGTAATACAATACACACACACACACACACACACACACACATATATATATATATATACACCTACGTGAAAGAATAACGTATTCTATAGTATGTATACGGTATATCTATGTATCTTATCTATCTTCTATATACAGACTACCTACCAACATTATAAATCTAAATGGTATATCTATACGTATTTTAAAATGTTGTATGCATAACTAAATATTATTCATAAACATATTGTTGACTGCGTTAAACAAGTACGATATAAGAATATTATTGTACGTTTGTTGTTTGTTCCTATTTACTATACTGTATTAAATTATAGAAACTCGATTTCTTCCATAGTGGCATAATCACCAGTTAACCAATTTTTAACTGATTATGAAGGAGGTACATATTTAATATTGGATTTTAATTATTTTAGGCTTTAATAAATTGACTGATGTTTTAAATACCACTATTACATAATTGATCATTTTTACATTTTGTATAATATTCATTATGCATTCGCCAGTATAAAACTATAATATTTATTTTCATAATCAATGTATATACTCAATTAAATATCCACAAATTATTACGTTAAATTTAAAATCTTTTAATCATTCTAAATGGTAAATATAGTATAGTTTGTAGTATTTAGCGTAAATATATTAGGCTGTTCACGTGTTAAGAATTTAAGAGCCTAAGAGAAAATGACGTTTTAAAAACGAACGCGGAATGTTAACTGCTTCAAAAATAAAACGACAGACATACATTTATCTAACGTTACTAAAGCGTGTTCTACGAGATCGTTTAGAAAAATATATAAATATATTATATACAAATCTATTTCTGAACATTTACGTTTGAGCTTTTAAATATTTAATTGTTTTAATTGTAAATCAGATATTGGAAGGATGTGTACTCGAAGATATTAAATTGTACTATCTGTGTAGTAAAGTAAAATAATGATTTTTAATAATTCTGGAGAGTTACTATAGCCTATATTGCATGTCAACTCGTTATAATAATTGTATCGACCAAGCTACGTTTGTGTCACACCCTCGTCTGGGCGTGGTTTGGACGTCTGATGAACATTTTGAAGTTTTTTTACCCAATTTACTTGTATGTTTGCTTTAATCCACATAAGTTTTGTATAAATAAAGAATAAAATTCAAATACCCCCAAATCATACGTTATACTTAAAACTTTTTTCTTTTTTCGTATGGTTCAGAAAATGTATACAAATTAACTATACATACTTTGTGAGATGAAAATATTACAAAAATATCAAGTATACATATTTAATTATTAAAATATGTATTTTAAAATATTAGAAATGTAAATATTTTAAGCGAATAATAATAATAATTTGTATTTAGTAAAATACTTATATATAATATTTACATTTTACTAATACCTAATGGCTAAACTAATAGTTTATTACGTCAAATATTATGTAGAAAATATAAATTGTACTTTATAATAATGTACCTACTAAAATACATGGTTTGATTTTATAACTTATTTTATCAAATAACGATTATAACTAATTTATGTGGTAATGTCATAATGTAATCGTAATAATACTATACAGAGTACATAAAAATATTTTATCTCAAAAATAATTATGCACAATCCATATAAGTTATTTAGTAAAATCTTCGTTTATTTGGGACTCATTTACTTCTCTCGTCGAAGTTTCTAGAATAGTAGAATCGGTATCACAGATTATATTTTAATGTGTAACCACAAACACTGTATACACATATATTGTACATTTGTCCTCTACAGACTCTTATCTATATCATTCATTCGTTCAATATATACATATATATTAAACAATATTAACTTTTAAGAGAAATTCAGAGTTTGTACCAGTTTTATCATTTGGGGTCACATTTTTTGACCCAAGCCAACAGTGTTATCGGAGTGTACGCAGGTGGTCTGCATAGACGGTACATTTTATATATATATATATATATAAATATATATATTATCGATCGTGTATAATGATTTGAATTGAAGAAAATGTTGACCCCTCGTAATGGATAGCATTGTTTTTGAAATTTAAAAGCATTATGTACACTATATTATGCAAATATGTGTATAAAATGTCCAACGGTGGCCTATTGTACTGAATCTAAAATATGAATTCGTAACGAATAAAACGGTCATAATAGTGGTCAAATATTAATTCAGTTCATTTTGAAAACATTATTGACGTACCTATTCGTTTATCGTCACAAAGTAAACATGTTCCTTGTAAGTGTATACATATAAAATATACCATTGTAAGTGATTTATCATTTTTAACATTATTATGTGACTCATGCCATTGGAGTTATCTTAGTGACATCAAAATATTAGCAACCAATGCTTCAAACAAAAATGAAATTTGTATTAAAAAGAATATAGAGTTTAAAAAGAAAATATAGTTTTATACGAATGATTCTTTTAAAAAATTAATTCGTCAAGAAATAATTTAGGCTTCAGCGTTAGCGTGTTAATTAAATTTTTTTTGTTAGTTACTAATTAGATTTAAAAACGAAAAGTTATTCTTTTATTTTAAAATAAAAATACGGATATATTTAGGTACATTAATATTATTTTGATGTATAAAAGAATTTTATAAATTAAAAAAAAACGTAGATATAAATCTATATAAAACACACACACACACATATTTATATAAATTAATGAAATTCAGAATTTATTTAAGTTTTTAATCTTAATGTTTTAAGCTCGTTTAAATTGTATTTTAGTTAGAAAGTAAATAAAAATATATTATTTTATAAGAAATTTTAACTCCATTTAATCTTACTATTGATAATATAATAATAATTAATAACTATTTAAAATATTCTAAAATCATCAAATACAAATTTTTTTGTTTCTAAATTTATTATAAATTTAGTGTCAATTACAATTAACTATTTCGTTTTTTTTATATTACATATTATCCGTTTAAAATGAAAATACCAATTGATTATAAATTAAATAATCAAATAAATACGTTTAAATATACTCGCATTTGATAATTTTATCTGATGTAATAGTAACGTGTCTATATAGTAAGTTCAAATTATTTTATAAAAGCAATATGGAATTAAAAATGTTATTTTTAATTAAATATTCATAATGTAATATAAAGGAAAAATACGTATTAAAGTATTTTTAATATGTATTGTGCATATGTTATAAATTATAATATATACATTATACAATAAAATTTAGTTCTACGTAAAATTTAAATATTACAAAGTATATTTAGTTAAAAAATATATGTTGAGCTTTTGTAAACATTTATAATACAATGTTATACACTTATACTGTAAACATCAAAATTAATTATAATTCTAATACATCATAAATTATTATATAAAAATGTATAAAAAGTAATTTATAATATAGGTACACTGTGCATAGCATTATTAGCTAACGTAATTTATTTCAACAAAATTAAAGTTGAAATTATATTATTCTAACAATACATTATATTATAGGAAACATATAAATTCATTAATAAGTTAGTATTATTATTCAATCATTTTAAGTCATTAATTACCACGTTATCAATCGGTTTATTTGATCGTATCTGTGCACACGTAGAATATTCAGCGTTGTAAAACTGCCATTTGGATTAGTGCCCAAATACACTACGCGTAATTCTAACAATTCTTATTGTTTATTTTAGGTACCTAACCAAAAGAGAGCCAATTAAAATATGTGCGTGCGTGTGTGTTTGTGCGTGTTTTCTTCTTTTTCTATATAAAGGAACAGATTATGCATTAATGTTTGTGTGGAGCGAAAAATATTTTATTTTATTACATTTTAATAGGGAATAATAAGGATAATATTCGTAAATGTCTAGTAGTACACGTGTTATTTTACAACGTATTGGTACAAGCGTCTTACATTTTCCAAGTACATTATTTTACGTATATTTATAAAATGCAACTTTCCTCATTCTTATATATGTGTATATTATATACTCGTGCGATTGAATACACATGCGCAATCGTATCAAAAGCCATTCGCAGCTCTCCGGAAGGGGTCCATGAGTACAGACTCCGCCCTGGGAAAATGTCCTATCCACCGCGCCGTCGCTAACCCTCCCTTCCCCTGACACAACGCTCGAGGTTCCACCATTGAATTGTAAAATAAAATAATACATCATGTATATATAAAACAAGCGCAAGTGACGCGTGGTCAGGACTCGCAGACAACGGAAATTCACCACACCGGCCAATCGTACCACATATATGTATAACTACTGTACAAGTATGATATATATACATTTTTTAATAATGTATGTACATTGAGAAGGTATAATGTGTATATAATAACCGTGGTAATTTATCCTCGACTAAAGGTGTTTACAATATCGACCGTTTACGATCTTTGACCTGTTTTGTAAAAATATATTTGTCGGTTTTGCATTTCCTTGTTGGGCAGAATTTCATTAATTAACTATAAATACAGACATACATACATACATACGATATATATACATACATGTAGTGTGGCTGTTAATAATGATCGACAGGTGGTTTCTAAAATGTGTATTGCTTATTGAATAATGTAAATGACTATAATATGTTATACAATATTATATACGTATTCTATAGTTAAATATTCCCAACGTATTTAGGATTTGAAATGTATATAATACCTACATGTCGTCCAACCATGCCCATTCACACTACTTATTAATAGACGATTTTTTCATGCGACGGAATGGCATCTCGTCTATTACTATGATACGAGCGGGGGCGAAGTTTGGTCTTAGTGTTATATTAATAGCGAAAAATTGTATTCGTTTCAATTCTGAATATTTCGTTTTTATTATTGTTGTTGTTCTTTTCTTCACTACAACATTCGTTTTACTGGTAAATATTGCGTTTCAGAAATAAAAACGATCAACATAAGATAAATTTGAGCAAAATAGTTTCATATGTACAGTAGTCTGAACGGATGAACAAAACAAAATTTAGTCTATGAAATTTTTTTTTATTTTGGGAGAAAATTGAATAATTTTTTTTTAATTTCCAAAAAATAGCCAAAAGGAATGGAATTGTTATAAAATTTATATTTATTAAACGAAAAAAAAGTTAAAAATATTAGTGTTTTTAAAATTGTACACGTGATTGATATTATATCATATTATTAAAAAATGAATTAAGTTTTGTTCATTTGTTGCTTGTAATTGTTAATTACATTTTATTTTCAACTTTTTTGATATTTTATGAATGTGGCGACAATCACCATTATTCAAATTTCGCCACCCTATTATCCTAAGTAGGAAACAATCGTCTATCGATCACCCATATATATATATATATGTATATATATATATATATATATATATATATATATACAATCATATCAAATTGATTACAACAATCACACACAGATATTTTATATAGGGGTCGAAATCAGGGTCATCAGTATTCGTAGTTATAAAATAAACGGGCCTATTAAAATAGTTGACTACATAACAGTCAGGGGCTTCGTATATGTGAGACAACGACAATATTGATGGGCATATAGTTATCCTCAATTTACAAGATATATAATAGTTGTTTTTACGATCGTAAATATATGTTTTGCAAGGGTCTATAATATTTTTCACTATTGAAATTTATATTTTTTATTTACTTAATAACACATCTGTACGTATGATCACAAGAGTAATCGGTAAAACAAAAAAATTCTAAAATATATATATTTGCCAATTAATAAGAATTTTTTTGGTCCATACACTCGACGAATACACAAATTTGAATGAAATAAATGTAACTAATTTTAAGGATTATTTGGATTTTGTTAATATAATTATTATTTTATAATAATCAATATATCAGTCGAATAGGTAGATTATATTATATAAAAGATAATATATAATGATTAATGTAGCATGATATTCAATATAGATACAAACGTTATAATAACACATTTGTACACAATATTATCAGAGTGAGATATGTTCAAACATATGCACTGGGCTGCAAGGACGAATGTAGACGAGCCCTTAGTTTCATTTTACAGTCTTCCGTAATACTCGGCAACAGAATAACGCGACCCACCCACGACAATAAGATGATAGGCAACGTTCACCGTGAACGTTATTTCATTTTAATAACTTTTTAGATTTTATGATTTATTTACTTTTCGTTGAGGAAATAAATCTGTCAAAAAACAACTCGTTAGGAGAATATATATATCGAGAATAATGTGAGTACATATCTTTTAGTCATTAATTATTATACTAATTATATTGATAATACAATACATTTTATTCACTGCAGCTGTTATCAAGCTTATGAACAAGTATGGCGTGTATTGATGTGTGTGTGTGTGTGTGTGTGTGTGTGTGTGTGTGTGTGTGTGTGTGTATTGTTAGTAGGAACAATATTATAGTTATAATTAATACAAAAGATGTATTATGTAACATTATTTAACCAAAAATGAATAATTTGATAAGAATTGATTTTTTATTTCTATAATAGAGAATCGTATTAATTTTAAACACAAATGTATTTATCAGTATTTTCCTCTCAGACCGCCGCGATACCGTCATCGTCATCGTGCGAGTTGAAAAATACTTTATCAGTATGAAAAAAATAATGATGATCTAATAAATTATAAAAACATTTATATATTTAAAATGCGAACGTGAACTCTAGCACATACGAGAAAACATTTCATCGTAAATAATAAAAACTCGTAAATATATATATATTTACTTTCGTACGGGATACGTGATTCAATATAATATAATATATAATATATATTTATAATTTATATATCATTATCATAATGATATGATTTCGTTTTCTAATTTCTGCGTTTCTACGCTAATTGCTCAGCATTAATTTATTATTTCAAAATAAGGATTCATTATAAACCTTAAAATAATTTATAGTATATAGTTTATTTTTTAGGTTATTATTCTAACCATAATAACACATCGATATAAATATATAATTGAATAATTATATTTATTAAATCTTAACTGTATATGCACGTATAACATATTTTAGTGGTTACATTTAGTGTTCAATATAGTTTAAAAGTTATCACGAAAAAAAATAGGTAAAAAGTATTAAGTTTTATCATAAAACGTTAAATTTAAAATAAACAATATAAAATTAAATAGAAATTATTAGAAAATATGATATCTATTTATATACAACATTATAATGGGTTCAAAAATCATTCAATTACCTATCAGATAAATTAAATATAGTTATCAAGAAATATATTAGTAACCTTTATGTCTAAGGACAATATTGCAGCAATAAAGGTATTGCATGAACATATATGTATAATATATTTATATTTATAGGGCACTGATGTATCCACTCATATTTTATGTATTTAAATTTGTTTGTATTTTATTCTTGTAAGAGCTGAATAGCACTTAGGTACACATGTAACATAAAATACTGAAATATATTACAAACAAGTTCGTTTCAATTATTCAATTTTGTTTTGACAGTTTTGACCGAGCATGTTATAAATTTAAATATACTATATGTTAATATTTAATACATATTTATGTAAAAACGCGTATATTCATTAACGATTTAGTTTTCTATATATAATATTGTAATATACAAATCACCTTGGTAAAGTTCGTGCATTTAAAAACAATTAGTCCATATATACCTTAGATAATGCTGAACATCTTTAATGGATACCAATATTTAAAAAAACACACTTAACTATAAGCAAGAATGTCGTAAATTGTATTAATAAACTGGTAATAAACTGGAAAAAACCAACAAATAAATTAAAATTTCTGATAATTGGTTGAAAAAAATAGTAATAGTTAAAATTTCACTTCAAGAGGTTCTTTATATTATTATTATAAAATAAATGTATATAATAGACATATAGATAACACTGTAGAAAGAAGTATGCAAAACGATAAGGACGCGCCTTATTACAATTCCATTTGAACTAGTTATAGCTTTAAGTCTTAGATTATTAAAATTTATAAAGAATATTATACATATACTGTGTGTATGTATATACATACAGAGTGATCTATATTGAATATTTTTGTACATAATTTCAATTTCTTCTTTTTTTTTAATTGAAAAACAATATTTTTACATTAAGATAATGAAATATGTATTAGATTAAAACTATCTTAACTAATAAAAAATGTTTGTATTTATTTGTGATCGTTTTAAACAACTGTAAATCTTTTATAAAAGAATATACGTTTAATAAAATGTATATTAAATCTGACTGTATGACAGTATCCATAACAGTTTATGTATAGTTAATTGCATTTGCGTATATATGGTTTCCTACTAAAATATTCTAACAAGTGTTTATCAAACGAACGTGTACATTTTAATATCAAATCGACTTTTTCTCGATTTGTACGTAGCAGTTATTGAATTATTTTGAAAATTGTATTTTGTGAAGTAGTAATAATTATTATTTCACGGTTTTATATAATAATTTATTATATAGATTAAAGTGCTTGTATGCGAACAAAATAAAATCCTATTTAAATATAATAACGCTGAAAACCTTTGGTAAAAGAACGTATTGCAAACATACATACATAAATCATTTATAATGCATTAACACGCGATTTGAAGATTTTTTTACTTTGGTCTTTGACCCTGCATTGATTATGCTAAAATAATTTTTTTTCATTTAATATACCTCATAAAAACACACTGACAGATATTAAAACGCGTATAACTTTTCTTACATTCGATTATTTTCTTTTTCGGCATTAGAATTAATTAATACATCGTACGTTGTAGTCGTGTTTAATCAGTTTTAGGTGTAATTAATAAAAAAAACTAATAATTTGTGGAATATTCATTAGATTATTAATAATAATACGCGAGAAATACTTTGAAAACAGAAAAATATCGCAATATGTATGCGTGTGTGTATTGAAACAGTCTATATTGCTAAAATTATCGTTTAACACATTACAATAAAACAACGTTTTCTCCTCCTTATGACATCCGCACAAAACGGTCTAGCGTACATATAATAAATTTTGTATTACATTCGTTAGAATTTAAATATTAGCGTCAATCGCTGGTCGTGCTATATATATATATGTATGTATATGTGATATTTTATATATTGTATTTAATAATATAATAGAGCGATAGAATATATATAAATATATAGCGGGGGACTTATCTCTGTTTCGAGCGCGTTTGATAAGATTAAAAGCAGAGTTCGTTTGGGAATAAATACACACACACACACACACACACACACACACACACACACACATATATATAGGGTATAAAAAGAACCAACACTAACGTTGAAACCGCATTCCCAGACGTGTACAACGAAAAACGCGATGAGTAAAAAAAATTGATATACATACGTTTTATATTATGTATTTGATGTTGTACGTAATACGGTAAAGAAGTGGCGGGGATTATGGGCGTGTGTGTGTGTGTGTATAGTTACCACGCGGTATAAGAAACTTTTGTACACGATACCGCGCGGTTACGGCGCGTGGCGCGCGTTTTGATCCGTTTGCTTTACTACGCAAAGGCTCTCTTTTGACGATCGACCACGCCTTTTTCAGTTCGCGTCTGTCAACCGCACGTTGTGGTTTCGGTTTTCCGTGTCAAACGTTAAACGTTCAAACAATATTATCGTGACGTGTATTTTTTCCGGTGTTTTTTGTTTTTTCGAGTGCCGCACACGTTATACTTAAACGAGAGCACAATATACGTTACATATTATAATGTAATATACACGCGCGTATTTAGTTTTTTTTTTTTTTAAACGTATTTACATAGATCTAAAAAGTAATAAATGTGTATAAATGGTACACAAATTAATTTTATAATAAATACGGTTTTTTAACTTTTATATGGTATATTATTATGTTTGTGACAAAATAAATAATTAAGACGAAAAATGCCAATGAAGTTTAAAATCACGACAACGTTATATATTGTTTAAACGGTAATTAAATACTATTATTTCGACGCGTTTTTCGTATAAATAAATATACTTTACCTTATTGCCTTTGGTATACTTACATGTATAAATAAATAAATAAATATATATATATATATATATATATACATATATTACATATGCGTGTAACTGATTGACATCATGCGTTATGTGTTTCTTGTTGCGTAAATATTCAACTTAAAGGTCAAAGGATATCATTAAGTGGCAGCGTTACTATATTTATATAAACACTAATGAGTTGCTCCGGATCCAAGTTCGATTTTAAATATTTGTTCAATAGTATTATATATATTTATATGCGTATGCTATTACCTATTATTTGTGTATATATATATATAT